>JAQQAE010000428.1:0-33817 GCA_029823295.1 Pseudamia nigra
CAAACCTCTCTTATCTTTTTAAATGGGTGAACTTGCACATTTTTACATTTCCCAATACTTATTGTCCCCACTGTATAAACGGCTGCAGTGAGAAAATCTGAGCCAAAACATCAACCACAAAAATGTAAAGGAACTGTATGTGCTGTGTGGCCCATATGTGTCACGTAAAAGCACAGAATCAGTGTCAGTGTATGGTGTTTTGCTAGCCAGAGCACAAAACATGATTTACTCACTTTAAGGACAATGAAGTCATGTTAACTTTGAGAGACATATGCTATGCAGTGTGAGATACAAGTTAGGGAAATACAGAAAATCTGTAGCTCTTTGTTCCAATAAAGATTTGCCTTAATCGGATTCAGCCCTGCATCAGGTCTCCATTAGGTCTTCCAACTGTGGAAACCTATTAAGTGTCTGGGCTGTTGTACAGAGAACAACTGTTTTAGAAGAAATTGAGATGTTTTTTTATTAGTCAGTTTCCAACATGTAGTAGCTACTCAGAGCCAATGATTATACAACCATCCAGTATCAAAGTAACAAATGATCCCACTCGTATTCAACACTGGCACATACATTAGTCTTTGGGTAAAACCAATGGCCACTTGTCTAACAACCAGCCTGTTTATTGTCAAGGCGAGCAGACTGATTGTCTTGCTGACTTTCCCCTGATCAGTAATGATGGGGGTTGTTATTCCAGAAGGATGCCAGTCATATGGGATCCATTTGGCACTTCCTGTGCTGTGAAGTAGGTCTCCTCATTGCAGCAGCTCACTGAGTTTTGTCTGAACAAAGCTTTATCTGTGCCATACTTTGGAGAACAGAGTGGCTGTAAATTTGTGAAAATGTAAAAGGAAAATGAAAATGTTTGCTCAGCAGATTATTCGATCCAGATAGGAAGACAAGATGGGGACAAGTACAGAACACTCAATGCTGGCTGCTGAGAGTCCTTTTCTATATGCACAAAGTCCACAGAGTTGGCCTGGCCTGGCTGCAGGTGCTGTTTTCTATCTCGCTCACTTGACACTGGATGACTGATTCTTTTGTGCATCTGGTTTCCCTCAAGGTTTTGTCCCACAAGGGAGATTCTCCTCTCCTTTGTACTGCTCGACTTGTAAGTGCTGATTATAGCCTGTATCTAAAAGGTATATCTTACAAACACAGGATGCAGGACGTACAGTTCTGTGCAAATGCATTCTTTCTCTTCTTCTTGTAGCCTCTGATATGCATGTTTATATCCATGTTTATATACACAGTAAATCTTCACTGAATATGTAAACTCAGTAGTTACTAAGGGGCAGCCCAATAGTTTGATACTGCATTCTACAAACTCCCAAGAGACATATTTAAAATGTTAAAAATGCAGCAGTGGCAGAGGCCACATATGGCTCTTTAGTCCCTCTCTGTTTGTCCAGCAATGGAAGTAACACATTATAAAAATTCAAAAACAAACAACAAATCAACAAAAGAAGGAAAAAAACCTAAATGAAGACAAAACTGATGCAAACAAGTGACAAAATAATCAAGTAAGGGGCCAAGATTAAACAGTATGATAAAGTAAATGATCAAAAATGAACAAAAACTAAGAAAATAAGCAAAAATAAGGGCATTGTGATCAAACCCCTAAATCTGACAAAATGTAGACAAACCGGAGCAAAATTATGAGGAAAATGCTCAAAAAATTTACCAAAATGACTAAAATAATAAATCATTTGTATGAAAATTGATAAAACATTCAACAAAATCAATAAAATAATCAACTAAATAGTCAGGTGAATAATTAAAAATGAACAAAAAAATAAACAAAAAGTAAACCCAAATACTGAATAAAAAGGAGCAAAAATTAAGAAAATGAATAAAAAATAATCAAATCACCAAATTGGTGTTGATTTGTTGCTACAACATGTGTCATATGTCATGTGACCTGAAGGGTTTGAATATTTTTTGCGGCTCTAGACACTTATTTTTGTGGCTCTCGAGGTTGTAAACATTGCTGATACATGCCCTAAATGACAAATCCAGGTTTGCATGGTGGAGTTTATCCAGGTTAACCAGGATTTGACAGATTCTCAGAGTATTATAGGGTGAGTCTGTGCAACGAGGCACAGTCACACAGTACTTTTCACCTTTTAAGCTTCTCCCTATGTTATGATGTTTCAAACCAGTTAGGTCTGATTACAACTTGAGTGACAACTGAATCCTTTTCATCTGCTCTAGGTGAAACTTGGACACATCTACTACATGCATGACAGCACAGAGAGCACAGAGGACAGTTTTACACTCTCTGCCTCAGCTTATGAGATTGAGCGCCGGAGCCTCCCTGTCACCATCTCAGTGACTGTCATCCCAGTCAATGATGAGCCGCCAAGACTGACGCGAAACACAGGACTGGAGGTAATGTTTTGCTCTTTAAAAGAACTTTTAGTGTTATTTTTTTTTCCACTCCCAAACATGAACATTTTGAATCCTTAAAACTGAAACCCCCATGAGGTGATTTTTGACCTCTCTCACCTATTGATCACATGTAACTGAATAAAAACCCATGTCGTCCAGTTGATGGCGTTCCCTAAAAGTGTGTCATATGTCATCTCAAAGGAAAAGAAAAAAAGTGTGATTTTTCCACTGGGCAATGACCTTGGCTGTTCACTGAGGCCACTGCAGAAGTAACTTTAAGTTTTAATACCTCCGCTTGGCCACCAGGGAACCGTTCATCTGGCTCCAAGGATCCTTTTTCCTATACACATACACTAAAATTCTATCTTAATACTGAGCAAATACATTTTTGTCATGAGTCATTATGGTCTCAAATGTTTTATTTGGACCCTGTAATAAGTAAGGTGGTGGTCCATCTTTAACTTTTTTCTCCGTTATTAAGGTATTACTACCTCAAAACAGCCATTCAGAAACTAATGGGTGACGTCACGGTCATTTTATCCACTAATACTGCATATATAGTCTGTGGTTTTTACCTAAAACCACCATGAGACCATTTTGACCTCCATTACTCTAATGCAAATATGATAAGTAGATTGCATTTATGTAGCCATATGTATTATATAGCCAGTCACACAGACTCACAGCTCAAAACACTTCACATTAATGCCTCACTTTCCTCCCTTCTTACACACACCCAATATTCGAAAAATAACAATAGGAACCAAGATGAAAAACGAGCTCAAGAACACTTGGATACATGTTATTTTTCAAACTAATGACTTAGTATGTTTGTTAATAGATAGGAGGAAATTAGGAAATGCTCTATGACTGTCAGTCAGTCTGATTCTGAATCTGGATCTGATCACAAGCCATCATGTAAAAGGATGAACCCAATCCATTGTGCCTCTGATGCCAGGCAGGTCATGTATTCACTTCATAATGCCACAGAAACAAATAACGCGCTAATTCACATGTAAATAATATACCTGAAACTTTTCGAATTTGCCAAGGCAGTCGACAAAGTCGAGCTCTAGTTACTGATTCTAGTCCATCAATATGAACAGAGCAAACACCATCTACTCCACCATCTCCACTGCAGCCTCTCTCTCCTTCACTCCCTCCCACAAGCACACACACACACACATCCATGCACACTCCAACACACACAGACACACAATGACAATATAGACAATGCCGTGATTGTCTTATTGTCGTTCAAACTGTCCTCACGGCGGTTCTGGGAGGTTCTGCATTGTCGGTGGTTCTGGTGTTAAGGTGGATCTTTTTTCGAGTACAGTACTAATACAGATTTAACCACATCACAGTTCAAGGCAGCCACAGCCGTTCTTCAGCATGAGGGAGGAAAGAGCAAACTTTTAACTTTCAGTAGTTCAATACTAAAAAAAAAAAAGTGGTGGGGGAAAATAATCTGCTTTCCTATCGATTCATTTCTTTGTGTTACATTTGTAGACACGCTGTGACATGCAGAAATTGAAAACTTCAAACTTGACAGGCTGCTTTGCCCATGTCCAGAGTGGGTGATGGCAGCTTATGAGAACACTGCACATCTGAATGACTTCGCAGCGGCTGATGAGCAGACGTGGCTCGTACTCAACTACTTTTACCCCTTTACATGTACGGGAGTAGTTCTTTCCCAAAACTGGACATATAAGAGTAGTTGGCAGAATACTTTTTATTCCTACTCCGTTACACTTGGCCACAGCTCAGAAGGTCGAAATTAACAAAACACACAAAGCAAAAAATAAAAAAATGACCAGCATAATCAAGTAAATTATAAAATGAATAAATGAAACAACAAAACGAGCACAAATTTACAAACGTATTCAAAAAATCGACAAAATAAGTAACAAATTGGACATAATTATTAACAACAATGAACAAAATAGTAAAGTAGATTATAAAATTACCATAATAAGCACAAAGGAACAAAATATGCACCAAAATGAGCAAAAATTATCACAATAATCAAGTAAGTAAAATTGAACAAAAATCAAAATACTAAACTGACAAAAACAAAATGAGCAAAAGATTTACAAAATAACGAGCAAATGGACAAAACTGTTAAAAAAAACTAAACAAAATCGTCAAGTAAATTATAAAATAACATAATAAGCACAAGTGAAGAGAATATGGAGCAAAATGAACAAAATAAGCAACAAAATGAACAAAATAAGCAACCGAATAAACAAAAAAATAACCAAATAAGCTGTGACAAAGTATGAACAAAAATGAGCAAAATAAGCAGTGAAATGAATATAAAATGAGCAAAATGGACTCGATAAACAACAAAATGAACAAATAAGCAACAATATGAACAAAATAAGCAACAAAAAGGACAAAAGCATTAAGAAGCCTGAACAAAATAGTTAAGTAACTTATAAGATTAACGTAATATGCAACAAAATGAACAAAATAAGCAGCAAAATGAAAAAAGACAAAATAAGAAGTAAATTACTGAAGTCAACTATAAAATTAACAATGAAGAAAATGTGCAACAAAATGAACAAAAATGATCAAAATAAGAAGCAAGTTAACAAAAATGTACACAGTGTTTCAAACTATAATACAAACATCCTGGTGTAATTAAACTGTTCATGCTTTACTCTCAGTTCACTTTGATTAGGCTTTTTTAAGTCTGAATCCAACAAACTGCTACATTAACCTGCTGCTCAAGGATAAAAATATGCTTTTGTACTATCAATCTCCTCTCAAATGTGAGTTAATGCAGCAACTGGAGCTGCAGTTATAAGAATGAATGGGCCTCTGAACTCTGAATGAACTCGATCGATGCTGAACTTTCTCACATCCCGTAGAGTTTCAGTCCACTTTCATGAATCCTGTATGAAGTGAGACTCGAGGATAATAAATGCAGGGAAGTGTTAGTCAAACACCGACGCTCCCTGACCTCGCCGGAGATAATGACGCAGGGCGCACAGCGGTGGCCTCCGCAGAATATTTGTTTCATAAAAACCCATGAAACAGAAATGATATACTATATTCGTTGCCTGGCTACTTCAAAATATGGAAGGTAGACTGGGAGTCAAAAGTTTGGACACACCTGCTCAACAATAGATACTGTAGGGAATTACTGTCTGCAGCAAACAAAAGCGTTTTCACCCTTAGGGCTCAGGCGGCACAGTCGCCCAGAATGGCTTGTCAAGAATTAATTCATCATTTCTTGTCTTCTTCATGATGTTAAACCATCACCTGTCTTGTGTAGAGGAAAAGTGGGTACAGAGTCAATAACCCTGTTAGTACTACTGCAACTACTGTATGAATCCATATTATCCATCCATCCATTTTCTACCCCTTAAATCCATATTATGAATAGAAAAACTGTTAAGTAAAGAGAAAAGACTCGATGAAGTCAAGGTCAGTGAGCCTAAAGTATGTCTTACTTTGAATATGTGCCAAACCAAAACCATGTGTCATCAACCATCAAGCATTATCTGAGCTGCCTTTTGAGGCTGGTACAGTGACATGCAAAAGTCTGGGCACCCCTGGTCAAAGTTTCTGTTAATGTGAACAGTTAAGCAAGTGGACCATGAAATGATCTCCAAATGGCATAAAGTTAAAAAAACACTATTTTGCAATATTTTAAGCAATATTAGTGTATTATTTTTGTTTTCTACAATTATAGCGTGGAAGTCAAGATAAGGTCTAGAAGACCAAGACAAAACACAGAGAACTGTTGGCAGGAGTGATAGAAAACCAAGTCAGAACTGCTGTTTGACTGCAAAAGTCCTCCAGGTAGATTCAGCAAGTTCACTGTTCAGCAACACTTGCACAAATATGGCTGTCATGGAAGAATCATTGAAGGAAACCTTTCCTGCGTCCTCGCCACAAAATTCAGTGTCAGAATTCTGAAATATACACTGATATTACTTAAAATACTGTATTGCAAAAGTGTGTTTCATGTTTAACTTAATGCCTTCAGGAGATCATTTCATCTTCCACTTGTTTAACTGTTCACTTTGACCAGGGGTGCCCAAACTTTTGCATGCCACTGTAATTCTAATAACCCTATCCTCTGCAGCAGAGGATAGGGTTATTACATGAACAAATGATGTCTGTTGTTGTCGAGAATACCATGTACTCTTACTCAGTTATATTTGTACTCTGTTCCATTTGGCCAGCTCAGGGTATGAGTCATTTTTGCATAAACAGTGCAGTGCTGCTCTATTGTCAACCTAAGCAAAATAAGCAAAATAACTACCGTATTTTCCGGATTATACATTGCGGTTTTTTGCATCGTCTGGCTGGGGGAGCGATAAATATACCGGAGCGACGAATATATTAAAATATTTTGAGTATTGGGTGTTTGTCACACTGACAGCCGCTAGACGTCGCTCTGGGCTTGTGTACCTGTATCTGCCACATCTGTATTACTAACAATTTATAATGTAGACATAACCGGTAACAACCGTACCTGCCGTCAACTTAACACCGAACATGTCAGTGCCGTCACCGGTGACGGCACCGACTGCGAGTTCTCGCTTCTGGCGTCAAGCGCGTGGCCGCCCGGCCGAGCGCTTGAAGCGCATTCCCCGAACAAATGCGACCTGTTCTCCAGAGCGATTTATACACGTTTTTTTCTTCTTCATTATGCATTTTTTGGCTTGTGTGACTAACATTCCGGAGCGACATGTAACCCGGAAAATACGGTAACAAAATGCTTAAGTAATGATATAAAAATGAACAAAACAAGCAACAAAATTAGTAAGAAATTAACAAAACAACAAAGTAAATTGATAATAACAATAATAATAATAATAATAATAATAATAATAATAACAATTCACTAATTGAAGTGAACAGAAAATGGAAATAAATCATAATTTAAAAATCAATAAGTTAACAAAAATGAAGAAAATAACCAATGTAATTGGACAGATAAGACAAGCAACAAAATGAGAATTAATTCTATAACTAATTGAGTAAATAAACAAAATAAGCAAACAAGAGGAAAAACAATGCACAAAATAACTAATTAAATGATAAAAATGAAACAAACATGCAACAGAGTTAGCAAATAACAAATCACACAGGTAAATGAACAAAATGAATAATATAACAGTAAAATTGAGTAGAAAATGGACAAAATAAGCTCCAAAATGAGCAAAAATGGGGAATCAATCAGTAGGTTAACAAAAATGAACAAGACAAGCAATGAAATCCATTAATAATTGAGTAAATAAACAAGAACAAAAATGAACAAAATGATTTTAAAAATGATCAAAACATGCAACAAAAGTAGCAGACATTAATAAAAAAAAAAACAACCAAGGAAATTAACAAAATGATTACTATACCAATAAAACTGAACAGAAAATGAACAAAATAAGCAGCAAAATGAGCAAAAAAATATAGTAAATAAAAAAATAATAAGTAGTGGACACTTATTAAATCCTTCCATAACAATCCAACATAAATGAAATGTGGATTTTTCAAACTGCTTCTGTACAAACTCACCGTACTAATCACACTGTGTGTTTGGATCCTGTGCTGTCATGAAGTTATGAGGATAATTACAGCCTAATTTGTTTTAATTTACAGGTTTGCTTTTTACAAATGAATTCTGATAACTTTTGTCGAGATTGTTCTAACACTCCAGTCAAACAGTCTGCACACTGTGAACAGATTCCCCTCTTAACTAATTTTCTAACCGATTTCCTGGCAACATAAGCTGTGCATTATAAGAAAAGAAAAGTGTTCGTTCAATAGCATCTTTAGTTGGCTCACATCGCGCCGTGCTTTCAGGCTGCTTCTCCCACACATAAAGGGAAAGTTTTAAAGGATCAATGAAGTATATTCTGCTGTAAGAGTAGGCAGGCAGTTGGAAAAAGCCAGCAGTAATCAGCTCAGAGAACTGGAAACCGACTGTGTCATTCAGCCCTCCCTGCTCTGCCTGCGGCTCCACGTCTCCCTGGCAACCCGTATTTTTGGAAAACCAAGATGGTCGACAAGACCGCGGCTTTCTGGCAGCGTGAGGGCGGCATCCAATCCCTGTGCCTCTTCTGCTGCGGCTGCAAAATGTAACATAATAATACAGGGCTGTCGCTCCACACAGCCGGGGCTGGCCCGGCAGCGCCGGGATTGATTTAAAGCAGAAAGTGTGAGTGTCTCGGTGGGTGTAGTGACCTGTGCAGCAGACGATCGGACATGGTGACTAACAGGGCCGCAATCAAGCTCGCCATTGATCCGATCTGGCCAAGTCTATAGGATACGGCTGGTCCTCATTACTGTTTACTCTGTGTCTCTGTCTGGTTCAACTTGACTTTGCTGCATCTGAATAGTTCTCCTTTCACTCAGCTTGACTTTTTGACAGTTTCAGCCACTTATGATTTATTATGAACCCTATATATCTAGGCAGAGGAAGAGCGAGTGAATCAATAGAGTCAATAGCCCTATTAGTGCTAGTACAACTACTGTACAAATCCTTATTATGGCTACTATCTATCTATCTACCTGCCTGTCCGTCCATCTGGATGTATCCATCTATCTCGCAGGTGAGTCAATAGCCCTACTAGTGCTGCGACTACTGTACAAATCCATATTATCCATCCATCCATGCATCCAACTATCGCTCCATCCTTTCTGCCATCTCGGTCCATCTCATGTGAGGGTTACATTTTGCAGGACTGTATGATTCCCTTGCCATTTTTACACGTAGCTAGAAGGTGCTAAAGGAAGATGGAAATTTCATTTTATCAAAACACAACGCAGGTGACGGTGTTTGTGGTATCTGGATAATTGATCTGTGTCTCTGGGAGAAATTATGCTGTTGGTGATGAAGAGCTGATATTAAAATGGAAGCCATCTGTTGTCTCTCCTTGCTGGGTCTGACAATACAGCATCATTATTGTTTCATTTACATCTCTCCCCGTATAAAGTTATGGTTTTGGATGCATTTTCAGTTTGGGATGGTTTGGTGGCCCTGAGAGTTTCAAACATTTAAGAGACAGCTGTATCCTGTTGAGTCATCAGCTAAGTAAGTCATTTGCCTATGGCAGGTCCTTCATTACTGGCTCTAAATGAAATATCAGCCTTTGTGTCCGATCAAATTGAATCTCCAGCCCATCCTTTTAGGTGCTAAATGTATTGATTGTTATATAAACCTTCAATTTGCAAAGCCATTTTCAAAGTGCAAGCCCTAGATTGTTCAGATGGTTCCTGTGGAGTGTGGTGGACTGATGTCGCCATCTAGTGTTGAGATTGTGAACTGCTTTGTAAAAATGTCAGCGGTGATAATTTAGATTCAATTATTTAGCCTCATCTGGTCATTTTTCATCATTTGAGATGGATTTTTTTATTTTTATAGCGTAAAACGTGATTGACTTTAACCCTTAGTTTTATTATTCCAAATAAATATGCAGATTAAAAGCTTCATCTGGTGACTGAAATAAATTGAAATAAACGTGGTTCGCTCTTAATTCAGAATCACTCACAATAACTTTTACAATGCCATTCCTTTTCTTAATGAGGGGAGCAGGAGATCTTTTATTTGAAGTCATAAAGTGGCCCTAAAATATATTTTATCTCCTATTTCCTACTTATCTCACTTTTTCATGTGGTTCCTCAGAGTCGCGGAGGTGGGAGTGGGGATACTATTATGTGCAAAGTGATCAATGCATACTGTGTCTTAACCTAAAAGACAATAAGCATCTCATGTGTCATTCTGTATGAGGGCAGGGATGAAGTAGAGCAGCTGTCTCCACCATGCCTGAAGGCAGCAGACCCACTTCCAGCGTCCATAAAGGAATCCACGTTTGGCACAAAATGTTTGGTTCAGTCTGTCGGGGGGGCATTCCCTCAGACAAGCTATCAGACTGTGTTTTCTGCAGCCCTGGGTCCTAAGTTTCCCTGGGGAGATAAAGGTTGTTGAAGGCCTAAAACCACATGGCAGTAGCAAAAGACTGGGTGGTGTGACAAGAAATGTTCTCAGGATATTGAGAGTTATAACAATAAATGTCAAAGCATTATTTTATCTAAGTTTAAAGTCTGAGTTTAGGTCTTGAGTGACAGCTGGGGAAATCATACAAGTAGTTGTGGTACTGTAGTTATTGTAGTTATGGTAGTTGTGGTTTTTAAAAGTGTTCTAGAAGATTGCAAAGGATTTTAAAAGGGTGCAAACAAGAGAAGAACAAAAAACTACATTTGATTAGATTTTTTTTAATTGATTTTTATTGTGTGTCATGCAAAAAGAGCACAACTCTTTATGGGTTCATAAGACACCACAATACAGAATTACAACAATCCAACAAATATTTCATTCCAATGGAAGAGAAAAACTTCAAGCAGAACCAGCGGCTCTTGGTAGGTGACCATCTGCCTCGGCCGGTTGGGGTTAGTGGACAGAGGAGGTTTATATTGTAATTATGATGATGTATCACCAGTATTGATTATCATTACAGGTTGTTATTGTTCGTACAGCTCTTAGAGGTTGTGATGTGTAAAATTCACATCGTACAAAATAGTGTATTGTAACAAGATGCATTTCAGTCAGTATTCACCACTAACTTCCTGCTTATCAACATAAATATCATGACGTTGTGATGAGGCCCACATTGAGAAAGGACCACATCCTGGTTTATTTTTAAGAAAACTATTACGTAATGGTCTATAGCTGCAGAATATGAGAATAAAAAACAATCCATCCATCCCCTACCTTCCACTTATCTGGGTCTGGGTCCTGGGGGCAGCAGCCTAAGCAGAGAAACCCAGACTTCCCTCTCCCCAGCTCCCTCCTCCAACTCCTCTTGGGGGACACCAAGACGTTTCCAGGACAGCTGAGAGACTTACTGCCTCCAGAGCCCTGATTCGCCCCCGGGGCCTCCTCCTGGTTGGACACGTCTGAATCCTTTCATCAGGGAGGCATCCAAGAGGCCTCCAGATCAGACGCTAGCTTGCTCCTCTAGATGTGGAGGAGCAGCAGCTCTACTCTAAGCTCCTTCTGGATGGCTAAGCTTAGTTCCATTACAAAGAATAGAACTGAGAGATTATAGCTATTGCTCATTTTCAACTCCTGTCCCTAGTTGGACTTTTATATGTACAACATAATCAGAATAATTGTCACCCTATGTCCAAGCGAGAGCCCAGCCACCCTGCGAAGGAAGCTCATTTCAACCGGCTGAATCCGTGATCTTATTCTTTTGGTCACGACCCAAAACTCATGATCAAAGGTGAGGGTAGAAACACAGATCGGCCAGTAAATCGAGAGCTTTAGCGTCCGGCTCAGCTTCTTCTTCATCACAACTGACTGATCCGGCGTTGGCACCGTCGCTCTCACTGTCCATCCTCCCCTCACACTCGAACGAGACCCTCAGATACTTAAACTCCTCCACAAAAACAGAATACAGTGGTTTCTCTAGTGCTGTCCCTGTGGTAACTGTGACATTAGTGAGTGTGTACTACAGTATACACATTTTGTTCATATTTTGTTTGACCTTTATTTAACCAGGGAAGTCATTACAAACATCCACTTCTTTACAATGGCTGGCTTCTCTGGAGGGGAGGGGCTAAAATAGAACAAAAAGAAACAGTTGCCGTCTTAATGGCAGATTTCGAGATGAAATTCTCCAGTTTTAGACTTTTCTGCAGTTCATTCTCTACACGTAGCAATTACATGTAGGTTTGATTATGTTTTTGACTATATTAATTATTATTGCATCTTCTGTTCACTGCTGTTTGTATGTCCCTCAGGTGAATTAAAGATATATTTTAAAAAAGAGTCAAACTTCATGTGATTAATCTGATAATTAATAGTAAATATGTTGTAATGCTTAACTTAAGTTTTATCAGAAGAATGAAGTGAAATGTTGAAGATGCACATCTCATGGGATTTGAGACAGAATATGATGCTGATTTTTTTTTTATTGACCCGACAGTGCACAAATCAAGATGAACAGCCCTGCAGATTTTACTTCATCCCCCAGTCTACTTGTCTGTGAACTCGTTGCAGTTATAAAACTTATCATTTCAGAGAAACAAGTGCGCAATCACCAGCAAAAAAGCATGAAGGCTGTAATGATGGATTTGGCTTTGAACTGTGGATGTGTCATGGCGGTAGAGCGCTGATGTAGTGTCAAACTGTGTGGGATGTTGTGAGCAGTGGACTATGAGGCATTTTACATCTCAGAGCACTTTTGATGTATTAAACCAGTCAAGATAGGACTGAAATGCTAGAAATATGACAGATAATTGAAGAAGACGCCAGTGCTCATGCTTCACCATTTGAAGAGAGTACATTTTACATTTAGGTGTCATTGGAAATATGTTTGCTTTTTAGCGTGTGGGGAGTTCGTTGAGATGTCTTTCTGTTTTTCAGTTCATCAGTCTTATACTTGGTTCAGGGAGGAATTACTCAACTTAAACCTTCTATTGGAAACATCCTTTCTGGGTCATACAAAGCCATTAGAGTTATTTCATTACCAATTTTCTGATTTAGAAGGGACACAAAAAATTGTTGCATCTTAGAACAAATGTTTAGATACAGTCTACTGCCCTACAAAGCCACAGTATGCATGTATGCATGCATACATACATACATGCATACATAAATACATACATACATACATACATACATATATACATACATACATAAATACATACATACATAAATACATACATACATACATACATACATTCATCCATCCATGTCAGCACTGAAATGAAATGTGTCACTTTTAACATAATATGTGTAACCAAAGACAGTACATAGCCTTTTGGTCACATTCTTGACACCTTATTAACACATATTTTCCAGTTATGACCATATTCTGAATTTGACACATACATTCACAATTAGGTATTGTGTTCCTGGTAAGATATGTGGGATATGCAGGTATTATTCCAGTTATTTGGACATATGGACAGCATATTCAGAAAATGTGTCTCATTAAATTCCTCTCTGGTACAGATGGATGCTACAAACACTGCTCCACAATTCTCATCAGAAGGAAAACACACCTAATTCAAAACATTATAATAGTCATAGCATAAACAATAAATAAATTTATTAATTACTTATAATTGCTTGGCTTTTTCAGGACTGAATTTGAAGGAATAAAACAGCGAAGTCGAGTTTAGACAGTGGAACATCTATCACCATGAAAAACTGAAAAAAAAAAATCCCTGTTTATAATGGTATGAGTAGCTGAATGTAAACAGGAATATTAATGGGAGATTCATTTTCATCCATCACGTAAACGGCATATTCAGAATTGTGTCTTTTTAGAATTGGGGGGGAATTAATATTGTGTATATGAATATGCACATTAGTATTGCCGTATTATTGCAAATATGGCAATGTTCTGAATTTGCATGTAGACAGGATATTCCAGCTGAATATTCTGAATTAGATATTTAACTGATTAGATCATTTTTCAAATAAGATTTGCAGAATGTATCGGTATTATTCCGGTTATTTGGACATGCAGACACATATTTGGATAATGTGTCCCATTGTTATGTTTAGATCAGCTGTGGTAGAGACACACATCCTCTCTGGTACAGATGGAGAAGGTCAGAGGTAAAACACACCTACTTCAGAACACTAGAACACAGGATGTGAGCAAAGTTCCAGATAAGCGCATATTTCCAAAATGTGACTTCTTCAGGACAGTGTTTGAAGGAATGAAGCTCCATGGAAACAGGAATATTAATGGAGGATTCCATTTCACTGGTCAACGAAACAACATGTCTCTTTGTGAAAAACTGGAATCCCAGCATGCATGTAAATGTAGCTGCTGAATGTTTTAAAACTAACACAATAAACATTGTTCAAAATGTCACTCACTGATGTGTAATTATTGTAAAAACGGAATTTGCTTGGTGTCGTAATGCATAGTGTTGAGATGCTTTTACAGTTTTTAATGGTTGATTTTTCTTTGATTTCAATTTAGTTCAGCTCTTATGGGGAAAGAATTGATTGATGAGGATGAAAGAATACATTACACAAATATGAAAACCAAGGCATAAGAAATGGCCACATTAAAGGCCTCATACTGTGAAAGCACATCTTTTTGGCTCTGGCTCTGGAGTTGGATATTCTTGGGTTGCGGCTGCTTGTTGTGGACCGGTCCTGTGTCGTTCAGTATCTGCATTGTTTGTTCTAGTTCTACTCTTTTGTCTCTCCTCTGTCCACTAACCTCAACCGGTCCAGGCAGATGGCCGCCTACCCTGAGCCCTTAACGGAAGTCTCCCATCGCCCTAGGCTTGCCTTCGGACGTTCTGTTGGGTTTGCTCTTCGTCTTCTGAGGCTTTGGCCTTAAATTGTGAAGCTTGAGGAGAAAATCCTGAGTTATAATGGTCGCTATAGAAACACAGTTGAATTGATTTTTTTTTTTTCATGTTTGAGGTTTATAGAAAGTTTGAAAACATGAAAATATGACCTCATTTGATTAGCTTCTACTGTTCAGAAATCCACACAGGGTGGACAAACGAGCCATTGGGAATTTTTGTGATGGACACAACCAGCAACCGCACATCGAGGACATCTGGAGACCTGTATGAAGGATGGAGCGAGAGGGAAAAGAAGGGAGCATGGAAAGAAGTGCAGAGAGAGAGAGAGAAGCTCGATGCTCAGTGTATTGGACCTTTAAGCCAAATCATTCTTGTGTAATAATGGAATAAGAAAAGGGATATTTTATTTTTACTTCTGTTTTGCTTTTTGTTCATGTCACAGCACATCATTCCTTGTTGTTTTAATGTAGTTTTTATACTTTGAAAACTTCCCTTCCTTTCTTCCCTCACTGAAATTTGTGTCTTTTCGTCTTCATTTTCATAAACTATAATAACCCTGGCTCAGAAAACCCAGATGAGCATGGAAAAGTTAATTACAGCAGTTTTAGTGCCTGGAGTATATGTTATAGAGTGATGGTACTGGCTTACTATGTGCTATATGAGGTAATTATAAATTCAGTCTTTCAGTGATTAAGGCTTTTTGATCTTTATCCAGAGAACATGTAGAAGAAGGAGCCAGAAAGGTATCAGACAGCGAATGGCTCAGAAGATCGATAAGTCGCTGTTACTGCAGGGCACCCGTAGCTCACTCTCCCAACTGATTCCAGCTATTTAAGAATGTCTTTCTGGGGATCTGGCCCATTTCTTTCAATTAATGCTCCTTTCAGGCAGCCGACCATTAGAAGTCCATTAAAGCCCCCTCTACCCAGTGAGAGTCATTCAGCCCGTGCTACTGTGCTTCATCTCCTGATAACAGGAGCGTCTGGACTGTCACAGAGAAATAATTAACCTTTTAAATTGTTACTTCGGAGGTGGGTGCTTGCAGGGTGATTTTTGTCTCGATTTTCTTGCATATTCCAAAATATTTTCTCATTTTGTCTACTTTGTGCCCCTTGATATACGTAGTTGTTAGCCTTCATATTGATCCAACAACCTCCTGACCCATGCATTGAATTGCAATACGATGGTTGAATAATGTGGAGAGTCTTTTCAACTGTCCCCCCGTCGTTGATTTTTCACAGGTTCTTGCCGGCGAGGAAGCCGATATCACCTCCACCATGCTGAAGACTGAGGATGATGACACCGCCGCAGACGAACTGGTTTACCACGTCGAGTCGCCAACCAGTGGCTTTGTGGCGTTGAAGGAGGCGCCTGATGAGAGCATCCTAAACTTCACACAGGCGCATATAAACAACGGAGAGGTCATATTTCTTCATCTAGGTCAGGCTTTTATGATGTACCACTCTATTTTTGACCCACTTTCACTGACTACTCCTCTGTCAAACACACCTGACCCTGTAAAAAGACACTGCAGCTTTGGAGAAAATATCATCTGTAAGAATGCCACAACTGGGGCAACTTGACCGGGATTGTGTCACTGGAAGGCAGAGCGGACCACCAGACGAGCTACCAGAGCAGTAAAACTCACGGGTTCCAACCCACCACAGCAGCACAGACTACAGGCACAAACAGTGTATCTGGTGTAGCACATGTAGGTTTATTATTTGTTTGGTTGTGTTTTAAATAATGTGTATTTAATGGGATCCCATTAGCTAAAGACTTAATGGGCATCCTATTAAATACACATTATCCTACAATCCTAGTGAATACAGTAAACAGAAATGGTACGCAAGTGACTCAAGTAAAAGTACTTGAGTCAAGGTTAAAAAAAAGAAAGAAAGCATGTGATAAAATCTGCTGGAATAGTGAGGACTACTGTCAGTCCATCTTTATTTGCATTTTTAAGACTGATTTTTACTCTGACCTGGTCAAAAACTGCCACTGTTAAAGACGTGCATTTGTTTCACTGTCTCTTTCAGGAAATAGGTGTTTGTTTCAAAAACTGACCTTCTGTTCCTCGCATGATACATGTACATAAACTGTGTTTTACCTGACTAATTAGAAGTATATGTAATACAACAACCACAGAGTATGTCAATAGCGAAGCATACAGTGTACTGCACCTGCTTTAGTTGTGTAGTACACACTTCGTTACTGAGCAATGGTACAAAGAACTTTTAAGTGCACTATTTTTTAAAAATCACATCTTTCATACGTGTTACAAGGGGCAGCCAAAACGTTCATAGACCTCAATAAATATATATTTTATTGAGTTCTTTTTGTTTGTGGATTACATATGTAGTTTGATCCTTCACCAGTGCTTGACAACCATCTTCAGTCGTGCCTTATTAAGTGTTTTGAACTTAATACCCCTCTGCAAGTCATGAAAAATGTGACTGAATATCATGTGATCATTGAATTCTTTAAAAAGTTCACATCGCTCATTCATCTGTGAATTGTCGCTTCTTTCGTAAAGTGAATGTAGTGATGTCTGCACTACAGTCCATGATTTGCAGATAATTACTGAGTTTAAAACATAACTGGGAAGGCATGGGTGAAGGATCACACTATGTCCACAAATGAAACCAAAGCAAGAGCAAAACTATAAATTGAGTTCTATATAAATTTGAGCATTAATGTATTTTACTCAACTTTGTCCAAACCCTTCTCTGTGTACAGGTGAAGAGTCTGGTGGTTTCAGTTTCACTGTGACAGACGGGGAGCACACTTCTCCTCTCTACCGATTTGTCATCACAGCCAGGCCTCTCACCATCACCATGGTAACGCAGGACGAGCTCATGGTGTTTCCAGGTGAGTTGCCAAGATGCTTCAGTTTCTAACACAGTGAGCAGCATGTGGGGACTTCACTGAATATATAAAATTATTCAATCTTTCAATAAGGGTCGTTATCGTGCCTATTTGTATGTGACACTCTGCTTAACAACAGTAATGTGACAGAGTTTTGAGTTTTGAGTTTTTTGTCGTTTTGACATGTACTTTCAGGATTTTAGTGTTATCAACTAAGGCTACTTATGGTGATTACATGGTGATGGCAATGTTGTGTTTTATTTTATGAGTTTTTTCCAGTTTGTCAACACATTATAATCGTGCTGATAGATAAAATGTATCCATCCAACTCCATCTGATGCAGATGGAACCTGCAAAGGCTTCAAAGATCACTTTCCACGACATGATATGTTTCAGGTTAATTTATAAGACACTCATGTCTATAATTTAACCATGTGAAATGATTTGGTGCAGTTCAATGTTTTATTTTTATTTTTTATGTCCTGGCTAATAAGTGGTGTAAAATTAGATACACTATAGGATGCTGCCATACAAATGCAAAGTACAGTCCCTCCACATTTGGTGAAACCTGACTTAAGACTCAACTTTGGGGCAACTTTGTTGGAATCATACAGTATGAGGTTTATTTCAGGAAAAAAAAATGGTGCATCAAATTTGAAGTAATGCAAAAATACAGGCAAAATAACATGAGGCAAATAGCATTAAGGGAGTAAGTGTTATGACTGAAAATGACAAAATAATGCAGGAAACTAACATGAACAAAATAATGAACTAAGTGATCGAGAAAATGAAGCAAAAATAGACAAAACAGGAAATAATAGGAAGGAAAAATGAGAAAGAGTCAAGAAATGAAAAATTGTAAAATAATCAAGAAGATTAAAAAAAATAAACATAACAAGAAACAAAATGAAGACATACTGTATTTACAAAAATATGAAGCAATCTGAACAAAATAATTATGAAACTGATCTGAAATTGACCAAATAAAAGGGAAAATTAGAAGAAAATGAACAATATAATCAGGAGAAATTAATAAAAATGAGCAAAATAACAAAATATGACACAAGATGCTGAAAAACGAGGAAGAATAAGAAGGAAAATCAGCAGAAAATGAAGAAAATAAGAAATTATCTAACAAAAATGGAACTAAATATAAAGAAAATGATCATAAGTTCAGAAAATCAAAAAATAAATGTAAAAATATGACCAAAATATGAAGCAACATGAACAAAACAGGAAACAAAACTGAACAGAAATGAACAAAAGAAGCAAAATTAGAAAAAAGTGAAGACATTAACAAAAAGTGACAAAACGATTAAATA
This sequence comes from Pseudamia nigra, assembly GCA_029823295.1. NCBI lineage: Eukaryota > Metazoa > Chordata > Actinopteri > Kurtiformes > Apogonidae > Pseudamia > Pseudamia nigra. Next base: position 18,885 of record JAQQAE010000428.1, read on the forward strand.
ATGAAATGATGTAAAAGACAGAAAATAACTACATCTGAACTGAGAAAAATCAAGAAAACAATCAAGAAAATGAAAGGAAAAAAACAAAATAGTGATGAAACTGAACTGTAATGAACAAAATAAAAAGAAAATGAAGTAAGATGCAAAGCAAAGAGAAATTACTAAAAAAAAACAAGAAAATGAATGAAGAAAATGAAGACAAATGAACAAAATAAGAAGCAAAACAAACAAGAAAAGGCAAAATACTCAAGGAAATGAGTAAAAATTAACAAAAGGAAAGCAAAAGGAAAAAATAGAACAAAAAGAAGCATAAAACAAAGAAAACTGAACAAAATAATCAAGGAAAGGATCAAAGTTTAACAAATGTTTCACTGCTTGCATAGTTCCTGTACTTGCCTTTGTGGAGCAAAATATAATAAATATGCAGCACGATCAATAATGTGCAGCGTAAAAAAAAAAAAACTAGACAGCAGGAATATTATACTCATGTTATATTGCATGTTACTTTGTGCAGCAGTGCATGAATTACTGCAAGCACTAAATCTTGACTTCGACACGTTGCTTAATCGTCCACGTCTTCCTGGTTTGAAAGGCACGAGGCAAGTCATCACGAGCGCCAACCTGGGGGCCGTGACCAACGAGGATGGGAATGAGATCAGCTACTCACTTCTCCGCCCACCTCGTTTGGGGAGACTCATCCTGGCCAACGACAGGAACCAGTACGAGGAAACCGCACGCTTCTCGCAGTCGCAGGTAATGAGTTCCTCCGTGTGCGAGGGAGTCGTTGGGACGGGGTTCCTCGGAGCCAACCACGCCGTTTCTCGTCCTCGTCTCTAAAAATAATCGTCTGTACTCGCCTTAAAGGAGGCACAGTGGGAAGAGATTTGCATGGGGTGATGGGAAATAATGTCACAGTCAGTGATGGGTGATAATTACCGTGACTCAAGTTGATGTACTCATAAAAATAAGTACTTGAGTAAGAGTAAAATAAAGAACTGCTCAAGTAGTGAGTAATTTGTGACGTGTTTTCATTGTACTGTATTGTTATCTTTGTTCATCTTTAACATTTTATCAATTATTTGCTCATTTTGGTTTGTTTTGTTGATTTGTTGTAATTTATTTCACTATTTTTTTCATATTTTTTGAGAACACTACTTATTTTTTGTTTATTTTTGTATTTTTCTTCATCCATTTTGTTAATAATTTGTTGGAAGTTTTGGTCATTTGTTTGTTATTTTGTGTATTATTTTTGCTCTTTATTGTTTCCTTTATGAATGTTTTGTCTATTATTTTTCTAATTTTGTTTATATTTAATTGATTATTTTCCTCCTTTTGCTCACTTTGTTGGTGTTTTGTTGACTACATTGCCTGTTTTTGATTACTTTGATTTGATTTTGTTTATTTTGTTGATATTCTGGATGTGTAAAAGTGACACATTGAGCTTATTCTGCAGTACATTTACTTGAAAAAAGCTACTCAAGTGCAAGTAAAGGAGTAAATATACTTGAGTACTACTTGAGCCTGGTGCTCATACTGAATAAACTCAGAAAAAATGTTTCAAATCACAGCTTAGACGTTAGAACACTTATTTGCTTTATTAAGGTCAGCCTTAGTGTTATTAGTCATTAATTAGTTGCTTATTTGCATGTTTATTTGTAATTCGGATCTATTGGGTTTACTCTTGAGGTTTCGACCTTAAATTGTGGCGTACGTAGCGATAGACTGGAATTATGGTCGGCATGGTACAAATACAAATGAATTGAATTGTAAATTGAATTAATATATTGGTTCATTTGTTAGTTAATTATTTTTTCTCTATTACTGTTAGCATTAGACTTCTTAGACATTAATTTGTTGCCTATTAGCATGTGTTTTTGGTTCCTTAGTAGGGTTAGCATTAGCATCATTAACCACTAATTAATTGCTCGTTAGCACATTTATTGGTAGAGTACTGTGTCTTTGTTAAGTTAGGGTTATTAGCCATTAGCCATACTTAGTTGAATATTGGTTCTTTTTTATGGCTAGCATTAGCTTTATTAGACATTAATTAGGCTACTAGCATGCGTTTTTGGCCTGTGCTAACTCTGTATTGGGATCTGGGAGTATTAGACTTAATTATTATAAAGTGTTGCCAAAGATTTGGATTATTAAGGGCAAAGTATGATTAAAAGTGCTTTTTATAAACTGTATTCTGCTTTTACATCATTTAGTATTCAGGACATCAACATGTTCCTCTTTGTCCAGCAGGGGGCGATGATGAACCTAAATACTTTCATTACATTACAGTATTATGGTTTCGGGGTCATACAGACTTTTTTTGCTTTTTTCAGGCTGGTCAATCAAAATCTGACATTGATTGTTTTTATTTGTTACACTTCTATTTTTTGCAGTTATTACTGTCACAGCTAATAATAGGATTTTTTTTCTTCTACTTTGTTTTGGCAAAGTGATTTCAAATGAAGACAAAACAAAATAGCTCTCTCCTAGTGCTTATGTTTTTTAATCTTATTGTTTTCTTCATAGATCACCTTAATCAATATTAAAAAATGCAAATGGTCTGCTGTGTACAACCTGCATATTGCTGGTCATATATTGGTTATTTTTGGAGCTTGTTGTACAATCAAAAACTGACCATAATTTTCTGCAGCAGCGTTAACATGGTTGTACTTGTCTTTGTTCATATGAAGCATCTGTTCATCTCCATCCCCGACATCTGACCGTACTTGGATGAGCATGAGAACAAATTCTTTCCCTGCAAACGCCTCCATTTTAACTGTGACTGAGAATTTAACTTTGAGCTGAAAACCTGATGCAGGGAGCTGAGTTTTCCTGCAGCGCCTGCACCGGATCTGTTTCCTTGACTGAATTTCCCTGTGTTTGTTTGTGTCCAAAAGAGAAAGACAGAGAGAGGAGGAAGAGTTGAAATTAGGACACAGTGACCTCAGAGAGCGAACGCAGGCCGTCGCATTCCAGTTCCCAAACCCGTCTCCCAGTTCAGCCGAGCCAAACCACCACTGCAGCCGTCTGCGCTTCCATTTCACTGTGGTGCTTAATCATCAGAGCAGGAAAAAAAGCCATGAAATAATTTAGCAAACTGAAATGTCTTTGTCTACAAAATCTCTCAAGTACAAGTCGGTTCATACGAGAAGTGAAACCGAGGCTGGTGTGGACATTATGATTTAAAGTACATTAACATCCACATTTTAGTCCTAAAGGGCATGTAATGAAAGTAGTTTCACTATCTTTGTGTACAAACCCAATTCCAAAAAAAAAAAGTTCTGCCAGGTGGAAAAAATCAAAAAGTAATGTTAATATGAACAAAATAGTTAGGGCAATGCCAAGAAAGATGAATATGGAAAGAAGCATTTTCAAAATACTGAGCAAAATAATAATGAATTTTTTAAAAACTGAACTGAAATAAAAAGCAACACAAGGAAAACTGACAAAATGATCAATGAAATCAAGACAAATTAACAACATAACAGGCAAAATGAATAAACACAAACACAATATGAAGCAAGATGCCGAAAAATGGCCATATAGTTATATAATAAAGACAAATGAGAAGGGAAATTAGCAGAAAATAGTAAGAAAGTAAGAAACAGTCTAAAGTAAAAGGAACTAAATAATTAAGAAAAGTATCAAAACTTTGCAAAATAAGAAAATAAAAACATGAACAATGTATGAAACAAAATGAGCAAAAATAATGATAAAAGTGAGCTGAAATGAACTAAATAAGGAGCGAACTTAGAAGAAAATGAACAAAATAAGATGCAAAACAGACAATTTAATCAAGAACAGGAACAAGATTGAACAGAATGAAAGAAAAAAGTGAACAAAATATGAATTAACATGAACAAGTATTTATGATGCTGAACTGAAATGAACAAAATAATAAACAAAATGAAGAAACAAACAAAATTTGAAGCACGATGCAGAAAAAGAAGAAATAATAATATAAGAAAGAAGAATAAGAAGGAAAAATATCAGGAAATGAAGTGAGAAACTATTAAATATTGAGGAAAATTATCACAACTTTACGAAATAAGGTACTATCTCTAAAAACAAGAACAAAATATGAAGCAATATGAACAAAATAATGATGAAAGTGAGCTGAAATGAACAAAATAAGAAGTGAACTTAGAAGACATAATGTAATATGCAAAACAAAGACAATTTAGTCAAGAAAACAAGCAACACTGAACAAAATCACGAGTCAAAATGAGAAAAGCATGAGTAAATAATTACGAAACCAAACTGAAATTAACAAAATTATGGGAAGATGAATAAAGTAAGAAGCAAAACAAAGAAAACGGAAGAAAAAAACAATAATGAATAATGAATTAAATCCCCCACCACTTGTTTTCTATTGTGGACAGTATAAATATGTTTTGTCCAGTCAGGCTCTTTTGATTTAAAAATACACACCCGCTCCTGCCTGAGCATTTAATGGAAAACTGCGCATCCTCGTTCAGTCGTTTCTTCTCTTACCGGATGCTCATTTTGTCATAACTCATGTTTAAAATCACTTTTTCACACTGTTTCAAACCAGCTGGAGTCTGGAGCCGTCTACTACGAGCACCAGCTACCCGAGGAGGCTTTTTGGGTGACGAGGGACTCCATCGAGCTCCTTCTGTCATCGCAGCCAGCCCCAGATGTCCGTCACATCCTGCCCATCACCGTCTCGTATTATGCCGCTCACCGCAACATCTCCTCGCAGCTGTGGAAGAACAAAGGTACGCGATGCATCTGTCGAGGAACTTGAGATGTTTGTGATTATCCACTTACCGTGAATGAAACGACGGCTCCAAAATAAAGAGCAGTGATTCGCTGCAACAGTGTAATTACTGTGCTCGCAAATTCAGACGTGAGATGATATGAGGAGTTACAGTGAAAGGACAAAACGCTTCGAGCTGCAGCTGTGGTTCATCGAAGTGAAGAAGCTGGTTTTAGTGTCATTATTTTTCTCTGCGTGTATTTATGCCGTTGCTGTTTGTGTTCAATCCTGTGGTAAATAGAAACAGTACTCAATTAAAAGTAATGCTACTTTAATGAGTCAACTCGGAGTACTGGTAAAAATGAGAACTCGAATAAGAGTAAAAACTAAATAACGACTCAAGTAGTGAGTAACATAGTGATGATGACATAATGATTTTGATCATATTTGTCCATTTGCCTGATTCTTTTGTTCATTATTTTCTTGTGTGTTTGTTGATTTTTGTTTTCAATTTTCTTGTTGTATGGTACTGTCATTTATATCTTTATTTTGATCATTTTTGCTGATTTTGTTGTCAATTTCTTTGATTATTTGTTATTTAGTCCAATCATTTTTATTGATTTACTGTATTATTTCAATCACTTTTGCTCATTTTCTTCTGTATGGTGTTGCTTTTGGTTCATTTTTATTGCTTATTTTGATCGTTTTTTGGTAACTTGTTGGGTTGTTTTGTTATTTTTGCTCATTTTCTTGTATATTTGTTTATCTATTTCAATTTTGATGGCCATATTGCATATTTACTTCTTTATTTTTCTTCACTTTGCTTATTTGTTGCATATTTTGTTCTTTTTTTGGTGATTTGTGTTTTTGACACTTGCATTAAGATCATACATTCTATAATCCATAATACAACAAAAATGATCAAAATAAAGATATAAATGACAGTACCATACAACAAGAAAATTGAAAACAAAAATCAACAAACACACAAGAATACTAAGGAATACTAAGTAAACCAATTTTGTGTTGTGAATTTGAAAATGCAAAACAGATTTATAGTTAAGTTTAGTACTAAACTAGATCACACAACAGTGTAATCACATTGTTGTGATTACAATGTGATTACACAACAATCACATTGTTCAAATGTACCTTTGTGTTTTAATATGTGAAATAATAAAACAAAAAAAAGAATGAAGGGTGATAAATGATGATTTCAAACTAGTCTTACAATGCAGAAATACAGCACATGATGACAATATCAATATGGAACCAAGAGACAGACAACGCTGTAAGTCAACGTTTTACATTTAAATGTTCTGTTTGTGTTTATTCTTTTATTTCTTAGGTCTGGAAATTGTGCAGGGCCAAAGAAAGGCCATCGATGGCTCCATCCTCGACGCCGCCAATCTTCTGTCCAGTCTGCCGGAGCCTAAACAGAGTGGAGCCCATGTGGTCTTTGAGATGAAGCGTTTCCCTGACCATGGACGTATCACGCTAGGGGGACAGGATCTGCCTCGTGATGCCCCGTACTTCACACAGGAAGATGTCACTAATGGAGTCGTAGAGTATCTGCATGATGATTCAGGGGCGTCTTTTGACAGCTTCGCCTTCAGGGCCCGTCTGAAGTCTCAGGATCAAGGCTCTTCTTCCCCTGCCGAGTCTGTCGTCCTGGAGGAGATATTTAACATCTCTATCAAACGGAGGGGCTCTGATCCCCCTGAGCTGGTCACCTCAGATATGCTCCTGGAGGTTCTTCAAGGCTCTATGACCATCTTGACCCAGAAACATCTCAACACCCAGGATGAAGACAGCCCCCCTGATGAGGTGCACTTCAAGGTGACCAAAGCCCCCAACAATGGCCGTCTTGTTGATTCACTCACAATGGACCCTGTCTCTGATTTCACACAAGATATGGTTAACCGTGGGCAGGTGGGCTTTTATAGTGATGGCAGCCTCACAGATGGATTTTTTGAGTTCACCGTGTCCGATGGAGAGCATGAAACAGAGCCGTACACACTCCATATTGGCGTCCTTGCTCGCACCCTGCTTCTTGATAAGGCTCCTGAGATCAAGGTGAAACAGGGAGATGATGAAACCTTACTGACTGAGGAGATATTGAGAGCTACAACTGGTGGGCCTTTGAAGGAAGACATCCTTTACAAGATCACCAGTGCTCCAAAGTACGCTGCCGTCATGGTCGACCGGCAACCTACATCTGCCTTTACCCAGGAACAGATCAGACAAGGTCGAGTCAGTGTCCGCTTTGTCAAGTCAACATCACCTCGAGACAGCGTTGCATTTGTCGCCCGCAGTCGAGCTGCTAATGTCTCATCCATCCTCAATATCACAGTCCAACCCCTGGCCGACATAGCTCAGGATCCTCTTCTACCCCAAGGGGCTCTTGTCCAACTGGACAAGAAGCTTCTGGATGCAACTCCTCTGGCAAACAAGACCAGAAGTTCACCCACGTTCACTGTCATCCAGCAGCCACGAGGAGCTCGTTTTGTGAAATCTGGAGGTCCTGGTGCAGGTCAGACAGTAGACTCTTTCAGCCAGCGGGACCTTGATGAGGGCCGTGTAGCTATGGAAATCCTAAATAGACCATCTGGATCAAAAGGCGGCGTCACTAAGGATGAGGCCCGCTTCCTGCTTAAAGCTCACGGGGTTCCTCCTGCAGAATGTGTACTGCCCTTCCAGACAGGCCCCTATAACGCATCAGGCGTGTACCCTGTCACTCTTTTGAGGGTTCCGTCTGAGAGTAATGACCTCCCTGGTGCTGGAGGGTCTCCTCGTGCCACTCCAGCCGGCCCCAGGTGGAGGGGCAACATGGACTGGCCTCATGGAGATGCCCCGACCACAGCTCCATCTGACACTGATTCGCACAGGAAGCCTGTTGTCTCCAGGCGCAGCAACATCTGGTCTATCTTGATCCCCATCCTTGTGATCCTCCTGCTGTTGCTTGTGGCAGTGATCCTGGCTTACTACCTGATCCGTAAGAACAAGACAGGCAAGCACAACGTCCAGAATGCGGCAGCCAAGCCCAAAAACGGAGAAGTGGCCAGCACAGAAACCTTCCGCAAAACTGACCCTGCCAATAACATTCCTATGTCCAACATGGACTCCAAAGATGCAGACCCAGAGTTGTTACAGCACTGTCGGACAACGAACCCGGCTTTGAAAAAGAACCAGTACTGGGTCTGAGACACTTGGACACAGAGAGAGGTAGACCCTCAAGTGTTTGAAGCACAGCCTCCTCAAATCATTCTTCTTAGTATCGAACACCTCTCGCCACAGCAGTTCCGATGAAAACGATTCCTTGACACTATTGGTTGTTTACTTATCTCAACATAACTGTGGACAAATTCTCAGGCAACAAAACACTGAATCCCTATTGGCAAAGGAAGAGGCAGTGTCTTCACGTAGAGGCTCATGTCTATTTATTTTTTAGTTTTATCATTCCTCTTTGTCAAAGGGCACAAATGAAGACATAAACATGTATTGTGTTTGCAAAAGAAAGGTATTTTCTGTGTGCTCTGTCATTGTATTCCATATGGTATCATAGACCAGTATTATTCATCTGAGTCCACAGGTAATTTAAAGGTTTTGTAATAGTACGAGATTAGGTTACGGTTCCAGAAAGTTGCTAAGCGTGTACATAGATGATGAGGTGAATATATGCTGTAATCAGAAGATGACAAACTGCCTCTGTGTGTTTTCTGATGACATTGTTTTTTATGTTTTTGTCTCTCAGGGCTAAATTCAGTTTCGTACGCCCCTCCACAGTTTGAGTTCTGTGTGGTGAACAAATAGAAATGAAATGACAAAACTTTGAATTTAGCTCAGAATAAAGCCATCAGCTGCCGTATGTTACTCCTCCTCCTCGCTTCCAGAGCGCTCGTAAATATTCACTGGACTGGCACAGCACTGACCGCGGAACGACACAGGACGCAATTTGCAGACCACAGTCGGAACGTTATTCAGTGGTTTTGGTCTTTAACACATCCTTATTGGCTGACAGGCAGGGATGAGGTCATCTTTAAGCGGGACGTTTCCAGTTCGTAAATCCACAGTTAAGGCTTCAGTGGACCAGTTTGTGCTGAGGTGAGGTACTCGGTAGAATACTGGTTACAGCGTACGTTAAACATTCCATGCATAAGCTGATTATATGCTGAAACCAGATTTCGGGGGGGGGGGATTCGTTCCCCTTCATATCTGTAAAATGTGTTCGTCCCACCCCAATAAAACACATTCTTTTACATGATGTCTCTAAAAATCCAGCTTTACTTCAGTAGTAGCAGGTGTGTTGGGTTCGTTTAATTTTCTTGATTATTTGTGAATTTATGTTCATTTTTAAAGGATTATGTTAATTTTTGATTTAGTGCTTATTCGTAAATGTGTCAACTGTTTTACTCGTTTTAAGTTCATTTTGACGCATGTTTCGTTTCAATCACTTGTTATTTTATTTATTTTCTTGATTATTTTGTTCACTTTGTCTCTTATTCTTTTCATTTTTGTTCCTTTTTCTTGATTATTTGGTTTGTTTTTCCTCTTTTCTTGCTTAGTTGGTTCTTGTTCACGTTCTTGATTGTTTTCCTTATTTTTGTTCATTTTCTTGAGTATTCTTTTTTATACGTTTTCTTTTGTTTTAATTATTAATTATTAAATTTTTTGTTGTGTTTTAATTTTTTGAGCATTTTGGCCTCGTCTATTAATTTCTATACTATTTTGTTCATTAATTACCAATTGTCTTGATTATTTTGCTCATTTTTACTTTTATTGCGTGCCCAGCCCCCTCCCACACCCACGCACACACACACACACACACCACCACCAACACTGTTCAGACAATATAACGCAACTTTTTTTTATTTTCCTTGCGTGTTGCAGACTGTTGCTGTAAATTCTTTACCCATTATGGATACATGATGTGTCGAATGTTGAAGTTCTTAAGCTGAGTAATTCTGTTAATGTTCTCAAACAACTAATTTGCTGTAAATTTTTATGATGCTGTATAACAATACCAATGTCAGTATTATGCTTTAGTCATATATTGCGCATGCAGTATTTTCTTTGCCGTATTAATCTTGGTCTGCCGGGACACTTTGAGATTACAGACAGCACACAGCTCAGGATGGAATGTGTCGCACCAGACCTTGTGACATTATTTGTTCCACGTGGCCATAATAAAAACATAGGTTCCTCCTTCAGGGTTTCACATACATGCATTTGACCGGTTTGAAGTGTAAATATGAGTTTTGGACCTAACAATCTGCTTTTCTACCTATCTATATATATGATGTTTTCCACTGAGGATATACTGTGTGTACCTGTATCTGCGTTTAGTTAGATTCATAAGCTCCAGTATTGTGTGTATGCAAGCGTATATGTGTGTCTGTGTGTGTGTGCGCAAGTGCCTGCCACTGCTCTGGCTCATCTGGGTTTCATCGCCAACGCTCATTTTTTCATTATTTATTATGACTGTTCCTCCATTTAACATCATTGCACACAGTTATGTGCTTTGTCAGATATTAACCTTTGCTCCATCAGGTGCCTTTGGAAATGTTGGTTGTAAAATGATGTTTAAAACAAGAGAAATGTCCATGAAATCTGCCTTTGAATTTGTTCTCTGCGCTAATAGAAATAAAAACATTCAGGCCACAAGGGTGTGTGAACTATTTTGTCTGTATTATTTAAGGCTGATGCAAGAAGTGCTCGTCATTTATTATACACAACATATGAGTGTTTTAGGTGAACTTGTCTTATTCCACAGTCTTGGATTTCCCCCCAGGTCCAGATTACAGGATTGAGGAGTATCTCAAAAACAATGATGTGGAATACATTACTACCTAATATATTGCACTCAAACAGGTTATTTATCTACAGGTAATAATAATATAAAGTATCATTCATAGAGACAGGCCCAGAAACAGGTCAATGCAAAATTACTGTATGATCTGTATGTATGAACCCGGGTTCAATTTTTATTTTTAAGTATTTTATTATTATTTGCTAATAGTGTTGTTTATCTTTCCTTTTGGTTTAGATTCGTTGATTACAGTATATTGTTAAAGTTTGTTGTCTTCATTTGTCTTATTGCTGTATGTTCTTGTTTGTTCATTTACTCAAATTCAAATTTATTCATGGATAAGTCCTTAAGATGAACAACAACACAAAACACACATCAGACAGAATCACAAAAACATACACATAGGCTCCCTGACATTTATTTGATTATTTCGCTCATTTTGTTGCATTTAACTTCTACTGACCTGCTTCTCATCATTTAAAGACAAATAAAAATCACTCACTCATTGAAGTACATGTTTTAGTCCCAAATCTCAATTAAGAATAAAACTACTGTCTCTCAGATGTAGATTTATTGGAGAAACATCGTCAAATTCATGACCCACGGTCATGAACTTTGGGTCATGATACGTCTCTGGGGTGGCCTGGGTTCGCCTCGGGCCGCCGTGACTCCGTGACCCGACCCCACAGACAAGCAGTAGAAGATGGACGGATGGATCCTCAAATTCATACAGCGGAGTAAAGGCACGAGTACTACCCACCTCTGATGAGTCTATTAAAACTTCTGTTCTAGTCTTAGTCTTAGTCTATTCTATTTGTTTTGTTTTTCACTCTAACATGTGAGTGAAGGCGAAGCACATGTGTTATAAATGACCTAACAATGAATTAATCACACCTGTGCAGAATTCACACCTCAGCTGTGTGTGATCTGCTCGCTATTATCACTTCAGCTGGGTTTCACCATGGCATCACGCCTGCACAATTACATACCGCTGCTAGAATTTCATTTCATCTCATTAGATACTTATGCTGCATTGATGTGTATTAACATCTCATGAATAATGAATGATGTTATAGGCATGAAAATATGTAGGATTAAAACCCTTACGGGAAAACAGAAGTGAACAGTTAGTGAGGAACAGACATAAAAAATTGTTTCAAATTTGACCTTACCTCTACTTTTCCAAAGGGGTTTGTCTGAACATCAATGAAACAAATAAAAATGGACAAAATAATCAAGAAAATAATTTTAAAAAGGAGCAAAGCAATTATGAAATTGAATGGAAATGAACAAAATAATCATGAAACAGGGTAAAAAATTAGAACAACATGATTAATAAAATGTGTAAAAATTAACACAATAATTAAAAAAAGAATAAAAAGTAACAAAATAGTCAAGAAAATGAATGAAAGGGACAAAATAATGAAAAACATTTATTTAAAAAATATCTAAAAAGAATACCCAAGAAAATCAACAAAAATGAAGAAAATAATTTTTAAAAAATTGCACAAAGTGAACAAATTAATCAAGGATATGTACAAAAATGAACAAAATAACAAGGGAAATGGCGGGAAATAAACAAAAAAGTCTAGGAAATAAATGAAACTGTACAAAATAATCAAGAAAGTGAAGAAAAATAATCAAGAAAAATGGTAAAATGAACAAAACCAGCACAAATAAGTAACAGAACAAGCAACAATTTACCAAGTAATCAAAACAAATGAGCACAAAGGAGGACAGGAAGCAACAAAATGAAGAGAAAAGGCCAAAATCCTGCTCAAAACAAAGAAAATTAACAAAAAAAAATGAACAATACAAGAAATGCAGAAGAATGAACAAAATAATGGTGAAAATAAAGAAAAATATTAAAAAATGAACAAAAGCCAAACCAAAAATTGTATTATTGATGCAAAGTTTTTTATTATTTTGCTTCAAACTGTTTTTTTAATGGGACAAAGGTACATTTTCTGAATGTTGAAGACAAATCCCCCGAGAAACACCTCTGGCTGGACCCGTTCAGAAAAAATCCAGCAGATTCATTTACAACTGAATGGAAACTGTGGGATGCAACTCAAAATGAGTGGAGCCTTGTTTAGGTTTAATTTATTCATCTTATTTTGTTGATTATTTTATTAATTTTTAAAAATTGTCTGATCGTTTGGTACTGTACAAATTTCCTTTTGACTTTTGGTCATTTTTGTTCGTTATGTGGCTTATTTTGGGGGGTTTCATGCATTATTTTGTTTATTTTTGTCCATTTTATTTATTATATTGTTAATTTTTGCTTGTTTTCTTGATTGTTTTTGCACATTTTGAAGAATGTTTTGTCATCATTTACCATTTTGCCGTTTTGTTAACTTTTTGTGCATTCATCGATTTGCTCATTTTATACATTATGTTGTTGGTTCAGTGCAGAAATGCAATCAAGCCTCAATTCATGTTCGTCTTATAATCCTTTACATCTACAGTAAATACATAAGAATAGTATACCAATTGATGTGCAGTAAAATTTGCAATTTATAATGAATTTTTCTTGTTCATTTTTCGCCTGTTTTCGTTATTGTTTCTCATTTTCTGATCATTTATGTTCATTTTATGCATTATTTTGCCTGTTTTGTTTATTTGGTCATTTTTTTAATTATTTATGGTCTATATATATTTAATGTTTCTAAATGAATATTTCTACATAACATGAGTTTGGATCCAAACAACAAATTTTGTCACTAATATTCTCACTAATAACACACAGACCAACTGTGTCGCATGTATGACACAATGAGTGATTCCCCTGATATTTTCAGTCTTTAATTAAAAAAAAATAAATGATTTTCTGGAGCAAGAATCAACGCTTTGTACATTTATTTACATGAAACTTCTGCATCTTGTTGTGGATTTATTTCTTGCAATATTTCCACCTAATTACTCGTCCGTGTTGTGGTCACCAGGTGGCGTTAGGGTGCAAACAGATCTCTGAAGAACCTGAAATGTTCCTTCAGCCATTTGTCAGCATTTAACAAGGTTCTCTCCATCTGTCATTCTTTCCAGTGAATGGCCTTTTTACTTCCAGGGTTTTTCTGCGTTTTCGACATTTCCCTGCTCTCGTCTCCCGGTGTCACCGGCTCGGCCTCGCTCTGCTCTGAACGCTGGTCCTGCAGCTTCCAAAAGCTGCCTGGCACAGCTGTTCCTCCACATGTGTCTGCTTCTGATGAGCGAGCAGACGCTGCACTCTGCGTCGGGCTTCACATACTGTTGTGAACCAAATACAGCACCAGCAAAATGAACAGAAACAAACAAACTGGGCAGAAATTAAGAAAATAATCAAGAAAATGAACCAAGTAGCCATGAAATGAATAAAAATAAACAGAGGTATCCAGAGAGTGAACAAAAAGTAAACATGATTGCAAACAAATTAAACAGAAATGAACAAAATAATTAATAAATGTGTCAAAATAGGCAAGAAATTAATTTAAAAAAAACAATACATGCACTCAAGAAAAAGAACAAAAAGTCCACAAAATATCCATAAAAATTAACAAAGTAATCAAGAAAATGTAAAAAATACACAAAATGGGCAAAAATGAAAAGAAACTAAACACATTAAGAAACAAATTGAACAAAAATTAAGAAAATAATCAAGAAAATGAACCAAATAGTCTTGAAATGAATAAAAATAAACAGAATTATCCACAAAATGAACAAAAACTAAACATGATTGTAAACATTGAACAGAAATGAATGAAATAATCAATAAATGTCTAAAAATATGCAAGAAATTAATAGCAAAAAACATAAGATAGTCAAGAAAAAGAATGTCCACAAAATATCCATAAAACTTAACAAAGTAGTCAAGAAAATGTAAAAAATACTCAAATGAGCAAAAATGAAAAGAAACTAAACACATTAAGAAACAGATTGAACAGAAATTAAGAACATAATCAAGAAAATTAATCAAATAGCCATGAAATGAATAAAAATAAATAGAATTATCCACAAAATGAACAAAACCTAAACATGATTGCAAATATTGAACAGAAATGAATAAAATAATTAATAAATGTCTAAAAATATGCAAGAAATTAATAGTCAAGAAAAAGCACAAAATATCCACAGAAATATCCATAAGATTTAACAAAGTAATCAAGAAAACTTAAAAAATTAATACACAAAACAAGCAAAAATGAACAGAAGCTAAACATTCATAACATACACAAGAAATGTATTTGAAACAAACAAAAAAATTAACAAATATCCATGAAATGAATGAAAAATAAGTGAAATAATCAATGAAATGAAGAAAATAATCCACAAAATGATTAAAAAATGAGCCAAGGAGGGAAAAATGAGTTTTACAACAGGATTAAAAAGTTTCAAGAATGAGGCCGGTTCGACGTGGCTGTGTATGGGGGG
>JAQQAE010000429.1:0-33812 GCA_029823295.1 Pseudamia nigra
TTCTCTCTGGGTACTCCGGCTTCCTCCCACAACCAAAAACATGCACTAGGGGGTTAGGTGAATTGGTCACTCTAAATCGTCCATAGGTGTGAATGGTTGCCTGTCTCTGTGTCAGCCCTACGATGAACTGGCGATGACTTGGTAGTGTGTCCGTGGACGCTGCACACATCCATAACTGTGAACAACTCCAGAGACCATTGCTGCTGGCTCTTAACACAGACAGAGGCTGCTAACAACATGTGTCAACATGGCCCGGGCAGCGCCATGTCCAACCATGTCAACACGGTGCTGCCCGGGCCGTGTTGATGCTGCCCAGGCAGACACGGTCCGGGCTGCTAACACAGGCGGCTAATGGCCCGGGCAGCGCCATGTCCGACCGTGTCGAGCTGGCGTGTCCGGGCTGTGCAGCACCGTATTGACACGGTCCGGGCTGCTAACACAGGCAGCTAACGGCTAATAACATGGCCGGTTCTGGAGTGGAGTTAGCTTACGATGGCAGAGGCTAGGACACACAGGGCCACGCTGTCGGGTTCTGCATTAAGGAGTTGAGCTGATTCATAGATGCCGATGGTGAGGCAGTCTTGTTTCACAGCAAGCTTCCCTAGCTAGCTGACTTCCGGTTCATTCTCGTCGAGACCCGGAAGTGACGCATACGTGACCCACTAGCTTCCCTAGCGCTAGCGGCTAGCGCTCTGGCTTCCGGGTCACTCTCGTTGAGACCCGGAAGTGACGCAGATGTGACCTGGGCGTCGTTGTCGGGATAATTCGTCGTTATGTGGTTCAATTTTTTTGCAGTTTTTTTTCATCTGTGTCCGAATTTGTCGTTGTCGGAAGCAGTCGTTGTCCGAGGTTCCACTGTACTACAAACTGCAGAAATGGCCTCTTTGAAAAGTTACTATAATAATCTTTGCATGTCTCTTTTCCAGACTCCAGCTGCCACAAGGACAGCTTCATTCTCTGAACCTAGGACGCCCAATGATGTCACTCCAGCCAAAAAGAGTAAAGCAGGTCTTCCAGCAGGTACTTACGGCAGACATGCCCCACACTCCAGTGCTTCTCATCAGCCAGACGCCATATTTACTCATACACTTCTGCTTTTTCATTTCTCTTATCTTTGCTTCCTATATTTGTCCCTTCCTCCCTCAAATGCTGTCACTGCTTTTGTGCGTTTTTAATTTTCTTCATTTCTCCCTCCTTTTTGTTTTGCTGCACAAACTGTTTTTCATGCCTGTATCTCTTAAGACTCTCTTCATTCTATACTGTGGCCTTTGAAGAATGTGGTCACAGGCAATTGGAAAGGTAAGTGATGGGTGTGCCATATCCACGCTGCACTCGGCTAACCACACTCTACATCAGTTTACCCATTTTTCTTCTTGTCCCGTGCACTCAGTGTTGATTAAAAAGGGTGTGTGTGTTTGACACTATGGTACATATCTGCATCACCTCAGTGCCTTTCTACAGTAGTGTAATGGGTAAACTACACGCTTTTACACCAAGTTTTTTTTTTTTTAATGTATTTTAGTGAAATGAGGTTATGCTAACAAATGTTATCAAAATGTTGGAATGTGATTAATTCTCTAAAGCTGAGACTGTACATTTTTAGACTGTAGACTAATTTTAGAGGACTGCAGTCAAATTTCAGTTGAAATGCAATGTTATGCCCAATACTTGCAGTTGTTTCTCACAGCAGTGCACAGATGGCTATGTAGCAGCTGAGCTTTGCATGTTATTTCCTCTGCTGTGATTTGTGCTCTTAGGGGGTGTTTTTAGAGATGCACTCAGAATGCAATAACGTGTGTTCAGTAAATAAAATTAAAATGCACTCATCCTCATTTGTTGTATTTTCTTTTACTGTCCCATCGGGTCACAGAAGCGCAGGCCTCTTCAGGCTGCAGCGCAGGTATGGAAGAGTGTGGAAAACTTGTCTTCCTGCCTTCTCAGCCCTCTGTCCACTTCTGCCTTCCTGTTTTACCCGTTTGCTCAAGCTTGCCCTCAGTCTTTCCTTCTTTTTCACTTATTTACCGCACCTGGCACACAGTATATTGAAATATGACAGCACCAGTATTACCATTCAAAACAATCTATGTAAAAGAGTAGTGATATATTGTAGTGTGAGGATTTAACTGCTTTGTTTGATTAGTCATAACAGTATTCTGGCAAGAAAGAAGGAATGACTGACAACTGAAGCAAACATATATCAAGATGGTAATTAACATCAACAAAACATTAAGCATTCACAACAGAAAACGGGTGACTTTTTTGCATTCAACACATGGCCTTGTCACTGGGAATTCTTGTCTTTGCTTTGAGGTGTGTGTACGTACAGTATGTGTTTGTGCTGGACAGCTGTGTCATCAGTACCAGGATTTTGCGACTTAGGCGTGATTGCCATTCTTGCTTCTGTAAGTCTGAGTCATTTTGGTACAAGAAATGTAACAAATCTAGAAGTACAAAAGGCTTTGTTATCCTTTCTCTAGGCTGAAAAGTAAAAGGGCTCCAAAGTATTCATGGTTAGTAGTTTTGGATCTTGATTGATTGATCTCTATTTAACAAGGCAATGCATCGAGGAACTTACTGTACGTGGGTTGTATTGGGTCAGGGGTTCTCAACTATTGCCACAAACGGCCCAGACACTACAGGTTTTCTTTCCAGCCACTCACTAAAGCAGGTGTTTTCACTGAAGAGTAATCAGTGGGGAAAAAAATCAGTGAAATCACCCGCTCAAGAGACTTGTTGGAAAGAGAACCTGTAGTATCTCGGCCCTTTTTGGCAGTAGTTGAGAACCCCTGTATTAGGTGGCCCATCAAAATTCTGAGCTTTTTAGTAGCAACAGCTGTACAAGACATATGGCAATACATCTTAGCCCAAACTACAGTGTTTCTGTTAAAATTATAGGCTAAATGCCGACAGTTATCAATATGCAGAAACATACAAACTGAAATGAACCAAAGACCATGTGATTTGACAAACAGTTTTAATATCTTGATAAAGGAAACACAGACTGTATGACCCTGTTTTTTGGCAATGTTTGCTGTGCTGATTTTGCTACTTGAACACATTTCTATGTACTTTGCTTACATCCATTACTGTTCCTGCTGTTTTCCTGAGCCTCACCCCTTTTTGTGTTTATGATTCTTACTCTACCTCTAACACAAATCTCTGTCTCTTTGTCTTCATGTTCCCTCAGCCAAAGCCACCACACTTTTCAGCAAACACACCAAGACCATTGTGTGGGGCATGCAGACACGCGCTGTGCAAGGCATGCTGGACTTTGACTACGTGTGCTCTCGGGATGAGCCTTCTGTGGGAGCCATGGTCTACCCCTTCACGTATGTTAAAATTCAAACAAGGGACCCTAAACTGATGTCATGATGATGGCATCATGATTGCTGGACTTCCTTGGAAATGTTTTTCAGTGACAAGAAAGCAGGTTAATGTAACAAACACATAAAGGAAAAAGACTAGAATCTAAAAACAGGATGTCACACAAGTTATATTTTATTAAGTGACTAAAGCACACTTGAGAACCTCTTGTAAGTCCTGTTTCCTCAATTAAAAGATTTAAATATATAAGTAGAGCTCTCATAATAACATTTTAGGTGACACGTCATTGTAATACAAATGACTCCAATTAAGAATTTTTGTCTTTGTTCTTTTCTGCACCATAAGTAAAGTAACTTGACAATACTTTACTCCTGCTAATTGAGAAGAATTGGAATTGAGCACTGGCAAACAAAAATAAAAATTGCATTTTTCTTTATTTGTATCTGCGCCAATTTGATATGAATAAATTGTGTAGAAAATTTACTGATGCTGAAAACATTGATCAAATATAACACTTGGTTCCATCCAGCAGTTTTATACGGTGAATGAAAACAATGAAATAATGTAGTAATTAAATAATTGTGGTTAGCTCACATATTTGCATTCCACAGGTTAAAAGTAGAATTATGTCAAACACACAACTAACTATACTGTTCCACTCAGAACATTATAAAGAACCCAATGACAGCTGTGAATTGCCGAAGATTGTAAAAAAAAAAAAAAAACTCTTGCAAAATTTAGTATTTGATTGTTTGCTTTTTGTGCTACCCTTTTTGTTCAGTGGAGACCACAAGCAGAAGTTTTACTGGGGCCACAAAGAGATCCTGATCCCAGTTTACAAGAGCATGGCTGATGCTATGAAGAAGCACCCTGAGGTGGATGTGTTGATCAGCTTTGCTTCCCTGCGCTCAGCATTTGACAGCACAGTGGAAGCAATGCAGTATCCGCAGGTATATGGAGAAACTGAAATGTGTATTTGCATTTTGTGTCCAACTTCACAAATCACTACCTCTCATGTGTATTTTCAGATTCACACTATAGCCATCATTGCTGAAGGAATTCCTGAAGCCCTGACGAGGAAGATGATCAAGATGGCCGACGAGAAAGGTGTCACTATCATCGGCCCTGCTACAGTACGTAGCCATGTTACATTATTGTAGTTCAGTATTCTAAAACTACATTAAGAGTTCTGTTAAAGATTATAGACTAGTAGTTCTGTTGTAGATTATGTACAATAATGTAGAACTGTCGTTCTATATAAACAGTAATTGATACCTGTAGCTGGCTCACAGAGGGTAATTCAGTATTTATTAAATTCTGTTCCCCAGGTTGGCGGCATCAAGCCAGGTTGTTTCAAGATCGGCAACACAGGTGGCATGCTGGACAACATCCTGGCATCCAAACTGTATCGCCCTGGTAGTGTGGCATATGTGTCTCGCTCTGGGGGCATGTCCAATGAGCTGAACAACATCATATCCCGCACAACTGATGGTGTGTACGAGGGTGTGGCCATCGGAGGAGACAGGTACAAGAACTGAGATGCATTATTTGTTGCACTTTTCAGATGGGCTGTCAGTTATCTGTGCTCCCTTTAAAATTTAATTATCTGAAAATTTGTGAGAATTTGAATGTCCCTCTGTGCTGTGGTCCTCTCTGTGCAGATACCCAGGGTCCACCTTCATGGACCATGTCCTTCGTTACCAGGACACTCCAGGTGTTAAGATGATAGTGGTGCTGGGAGAGGTAGGTGTAGTTCCAGTTATGTTTATAATTAATGTGAAATATAATGGCCTGTGCCCACCAGCAGAATATTTTGCACTGGCTGCATTTGTTTTCCATTCAAATCCTTAGTAACTCAGTGTTCAGTCTTTGGAACAGAACAGCACTCGTCAGTGTCACTGGTCACTTGCCAACCAATCAAAATCGAGAAGGGGCAGGCCTTACAAAGTCATTAGTGTAAAGCCGGCTGCACATAGGGAAACGTCACTCATCTCAACTCAACTCAACTGGAAATTGGCTTGATATGCGGCAGTTCCTGACCCAGATTTTTCAGTCTTGACGACGTCCCGTCAGAAATCATGCCGATTTAACATGTTGAATCGCCAGGACTCAGTCTCGGCAATGTGCAGCAGACACGACTCTGACTTGGCAACTTTTATCATTGGTGGACCGTCACAATGCAATCAATGTTTACTGTCAATGGATGGCGCCGGTTCCCAGGCGTGCGTCTGGTGTCATTCTGCAGCTGTGTGCGAGGTTCCTTCAATCACGACTGATCTAGTTGCGTTTCTCTGTGCCGCCAGCATAAATGTCTTTGCCCCTTGATGGAGGAGAGGCTGACTGAACTTAGTTTATGATCTAACACTCAAGGATTTCTGTTTTATGAAAGAACTCAATGTCCACAGCTGCCATCACAGTTTGTTGTTAATGTGTAATTGTGGCTTTGGGGGATTTTTGCAACCCTATACACCCACCGGCCACTTCATTAGGTAAACTTGTTAAAACACCGCTAACAAAAAAATTTAATCATCAAATTGCATGGCAGCATGTTGGTGCATTAAGCATGTAGACACAGTCAAGACAACCTGCTTAAGTTTAAACTGAGCATGAGAACTGGGAATTAAGGTGATTTACATTTTGAACATGGCATAATCCGAGTATTTCACTGTTGATCTACTGGAATTTTTACACACAATCTATAGGGTTTACAAAGACTAATCTGCAAAAGCAAAAATATTCAGTTAGCAACAATACTCTGGATGTTAATATCTTGCTTATGCCAGAAGAGAATGGTCAGGCTGGATTAAGCTGATGGAAAGACGACAGTAAATCAAATGACCACTCACTACAACTGATTAATGCAGAAGACCATAGCGTACCCATCAAAGCCAATACCAGCAAAGTGGCCAGCAACTGTAGATCAGTGTCGTTAGTAGCCTATATTTAATCTTTGACTTTGACCCCACAGATTGGTGGCACAGAAGAATACAAGATCTGCCAAGGGATCCAAGAGGGCAGGATAACCAAACCTGTGGTTTGCTGGTGTATTGGAACCTGTGCCACCATGTTTGCTTCAGAGGTTTGTTGGTTGCAATAAGGGAAGCTTCTATGAACTTATGTACTGCTCAGTTTTTCAGCTGACCTTTTGATCTCGCTGCTGTCTTCAGGTTCAGTTTGGCCATGCAGGTGCTTGTGCAAACCAAGCTTCAGAAACTGCAGTGGCCAAGAACCAGGCCCTGAGGGATGCTGGGGTATACGTACCAAGGAGCTTTGATGAGCTCGGAGATGTCATCAGGTAGATATTTTTCACAAAAGTAAACTTAAAATTGTGCAGTGATTTTTTTTTTTTTTTTTTTAAATAAACTGATGTTGTACTCATGTGGTCAAACAGGACAGTTTATGATGAACTAGTTGCCAAAGGTACCATCATTCCTGCCCAAGAGGTGCCGCCTCCAACGGTTCCTATGGATTACTCCTGGGCTAGGGTGAGGCATTTAATCACTGCACTTTGTGAAACTTTTTTGTACATTTATAGCTTTAGCTTCAGCAGCATCTGAAAGAAGAAAAAAATTCTTAAACTTTTTAAAATCGTTGTGCCTTCCAGGAATTGGGTCTGATCCGTAAACCAGCTTCTTTCATGACCAGCATCTGTGACGAGCGAGGCCAGGAGCTCATCTATGCCGGCATGCCCATCACTGAGGTCTTTAAAGAGGAGATAGGTATTGGAGGAGTGCTGGGCTTACTCTGGTTCCAGCGCAGGTTGGTATCAGGATGACACAGTGATGTTAACTGTGCTTGAAAACCCTGAATAGACATCCTCATTGGTTGATTACTTTTTTTATGAAATACAATGCTTCTGTATTTCTGTCCAGGTTGCCACGCTATGCCTGTCAGTTCATTGAGATGTGCTTGATGGTGACAGCAGACCACGGACCTGCCGTTTCTGGTGCACACAACACTATCGTCTGTGCCCGTGCAGGGAAGGATCTCATCTCGAGCCTCACGTCTGGCCTGCTTACGATTGTCAGTACAACTCTCTCTCTCTCTCACTCTCTCACACACACACACACACACACACACACACACACACACACACACAACATAATTGAACTAGAAAATGAAATGAGCATCATGCATTTCTAAATTCCAGGGGGATCGGTTTGGAGGTGCTCTGGATGCAGCAGCGAAGCAGTTCAGCAAAGCGTTTGACAGCGGCATGCTGCCTATGGAGTTTGTCAACAAGATGAAGAAGGATGGAAAACTGATCATGGGCATTGGACACAGAGTTAAATCAGTACGCAACACTCACCTGTTCAGTCTACTTGTTACATCATGAACTCTTGAGATTTGACTTGATTTTCTGTTTACTTACTCAAAATAAACCACAAAGTTATGACATAAAACCCAGGTTGTCTCTGTTTTCAGATCAACAACCCAGACATGCGAGTGCAGATCTTGAAGGACTTTGTGAAGCAGCATTTCCCTTCCACTCAGCTACTTGACTATGCCCTGGATGTGGAGAAGATCACCACTTCAAAGGTACAGTAACACAGATGCAAACTCGTAAGGCTAAAAGCCTTTGTCCTTTTTCTATGTTAAAATGAGCAGAGAATTCCATCTTTCTGATATTCCAACATAAAGACCAATGGATTCCTCTTCCTCATCTGCAGAAACCAAATCTAATCCTCAATGTAGACGGATTCATCGGTGTTGCATTTGTGGACCTGCTCCGGACGTGTGGCGGTTTTACACGGTGAGAATATTAAACTAATATACTACACAGGGTGGAGGTCTTAACAGTCAGTCTATTTAGCTAAGGTTCTCAGTTACTTGCTTGTACAAAGTGCTCAAAAGTATTAGATATTTGATTTTTTTTTTTTTTTTTTCCCCCCAAACAGTCACACCTTTTCTTACATTTTCCGTTTTGTGGTTCTATTTTATAATGAAAATCCTCTTTTAATAATTGATTCAGCTGTAAACTCCAAGACAAACAATTTAGTTTGAATTGGAATAGATTTTGGTCAGGTTCCCATGATTCACAGGATTATCATGTGATTGTTGCTGTATTCATTTCCCGTGGGTAAAGGTGCATTGGATTTGGTGCCATCTAGTGGTGGCGTTGTAGATTGTAAACTATCACCCAAGCAGGCTGGAAAACTCACATTTAAAAAGACCGAATTCCCTGTTGTTTTCTGAACTTTCCTTCTTTGCAGAAGTAATTTGCTCATTCTTTGGAAACAAAAACACATGCATTCTTATTGCATTATTATACCCTATCGAAAACAGTATTATGGTTATTTTCCATGGATGGATGGATGGATAGAACTCCCCTAATTTCTACACACTGCACTTTTAATCGTGTTGACTTCTTGTTTTCTGCATTGATGGCACACAGTAAAGTATTGTTTTCATATGAATGTTTTACTTATTCCAGGGATGAGGCAGACGAGTTTGTGGAGATCGGTGCACTAAATGGGATCTTTGTCCTTGGTCGCAGCATGGGTTTTATCGGTGGGTCCAGTTGACATGTACTGTTGTCATTGACAGTGATTGTAAAACTGTGAATGCAACACATGTAACTTGTGTCTTTGTTAATTTAGGCCATTATCTGGACCAGAAGAGGCTCAAACAAGGACTGTACCGCCATCCCTGGGACGACATCTCTTATGTGCTTCCTGAACATATGTCCATGTAATTATTGCAGGAAGGGACAGACGGGGGCAGATATGACTACCCAGAAGAGTTGAGCACTATTCACATCACACTTACTGCTCTCTGATTTTGACACTGGCTGCCTTTGGAAACTGGGGAGGATGATTCTGGAAAGGGTAAAGAACTGTGTGAATGAAGGATCTGCACAGATTTCCACCTAGTTTTTATGGAGAAAAAGGGTACATATATTTTTAGAATTAGATTTTGAAAAATATTTAAAAGTTCTATGAAGTAATTTGTTTAGTTTTCATTAAAAAGCCAAACCAATGCAAACTGAAGCTGTTGCAGGAGCACAAAATCAGTTGGTACTTAAAGATAAATAGCGGTCTGTTTTGCATAGTTGGTTCAGGGGCAGGATTCAAGGTGCATTTCGCTCATGGTCCCAGGTTACATAGGTCTGAATAGCTCATCTCCAGTAACAGATGATGATGTAAAATTCAGTTCAACGGTACAGTTACTTATGTTTTTATGTTACATTTTCAAAACTTAACTAAGTTCTTTTAATCAGTAGGTGCCTGTTTAGTCCACAGGAGAGTGTGCTTCAAGCAAGCTTTCTGATTCTCTGAATATTGCACCTTTGTTTCAACACTAGCCAGTCTACATCTAATGATTCTAATTTCTTTTGCAAGTTTCACTCCCACTGAAAAACTTAAACCAAAGTTGTTTTTAGAAGTTAAATGTCTTTATTGTTAAGCCAAGTAAAAGATGGGGTCTGGTGGTAGATGCTACATAGTTTACTTATCGTTTGTTTTTTTTTTTTTAAAAAAAAAAGGTATTGTAACAATACAAGGGAATTAAACAAGTTGATTTCCATGTCAATTTTACCATTACCTTTCGTAAAACCCTGATTACCAGCAGCGGGCAGTGATGAGCTACTGTAAATTCTGTGCCGTTTTGAAGAGTTTCTTGTATCAGGAATTAAACACACACTGGTACATTTTCATCAGTCACAAATACATGGAAAAAAATTGCTTCATGAATGTGCCCTATGAGTCTTGAAAGCATCGAGCATTGGGGAGGGACCATGAAAGCAGTAAACTGTTATGAAAAATTCACACTATGGATGCCGAATAATAAGAAAAAAAAATCAACTCCATAGAAGTCTGCAGTCAGCCTCAGAACGCTTTGTAACTGCCCGGTATACAGCCTGCTGTGCTTGATCTTTGTTTTGCTGTTATTATTTAACTGTGAAAAAATGCTTTTTTTTGTATTATGCTGTCATGTAATAGAATAATAAAGAACTTATTGTCTTACTCTTCATTTTACCTGTGGTGTAACATGAGTTGTGAATGATTTGAGATGAACAACAAAAAAGAGGATGCTTGGAACATTTGGGTATTTAATTGTTGAACACAAGTCACCGGAGTTTAACGAAGACATTGGGTAAAACTGAATTTAAAATGAAAGGGAAGGAGCAGAACTTGAAAATTATCTTCATGAATGTGGACAATTTGGACTGTTTACAATTTTAAAAAACTCCCTTATTTCCATTTGTTCATGTAAAATTATATTTTTTGTTTCATTCCCTAATACTGTACAAAGACTTTTGATGGCCTTAAAACAAAATTATAGCTAAACTTTAATGTAAAATGAGAGCATGCTGGAAATGCATTCCACATTGTGATGAGTGTGATGAACGCATCACAACATGGGTCATTTGTTGTGTATTTTGTTCTTTTTAATTCATTCTTATTTTTGTTCATTTTGATCATTTATGCTAATTTACTTGATTTTATTTATTGTCATGAAAATTTACAAAATAAGTACAGTCTTCATTCTTGCATATCTTATGCTTTACACAAATGTGTGAAATGCATCAAAATGCGGCCATATGTGTATTTACTGTCAGGAAAAAAAATACTAAAAATTTAGATTCCAAGAAGAGACACCAAATTTATCGGTTGAGTTCTGGCCTTAAAAGTTTGTAAGCCACTTGACTATAACTTTATAACTGAAATTTTATTTATTTATTTTAGAAGTATTAAGCAGCTCAATCAACCATGCTTCAATATGCGCATGCGCGGCAACCTAGACATTAATAAAGTTTATTTCTGTCAAAATGGCAGAGACGCGTCTGCTTTAAAATAGATTAGCTTACGTTAGATTCGCTGCTGTAATTATGACACATACAGTCATGGTAAGGACTCATTTGTCTTTTTTATTATCTGCTTGACTGTTGGCGCTTCTCCGAGACTGTCTCCTTCCAGAAGACGGAAGTGAGCACTCATTCCTAGCCGAGACTCGCCGTGGACGCCACGCATGTCAGTGTTTGAATGTTTATTTACCTGCGCAGTGTGTGCCTATGAGTTTTTCCCAAAGATATTTCAGAGTTCCCTTTTGCTCCTGAGACTCGGTCCGTGTGACATGGCAGCAGCAGGAGCCGGCCCGGAGGAGCGGAGCCGAAGCCCCGGACAGCCTGCGCTAACAGGTGACGAGGAACCTGAGGAGGCCGAGGAGTTCACCTGCTCGGCCCACTGCTCGGAGCTGGCCCGGCGGCAGGACGAGCAGAGGAGGGCGGGGCTGTTCTGCGACGTGACCCTGGTTTTCAGACTGCTTGGGGACCGGGCCCATACCGTGTCCGCCCACCGCTCCGTTTTGTCCGCGGCGTCCCACTACTTCTCCGAGCTGCTTGGAGGGCAGAGCTCAGAGGCTGCGTCCGGGCTGATGGAGCTCCGAGACTGGAGGTCTGGAACGGGGCCGGACATGGAGACCGTGGACCGGATTGTGCAGTACATTTACACGGGAGACATCAGGGTCACTACCGCGAATGTCCACCAGGTGTTGGAACTAGCAGACAGGTAATTTATCTATATTTAATCCCTCCTGTGACAAGGCGAATATGTGATCTGTATTTGTCTTGTAGTCAAGGAGCCACACCTGTCCTCAGGCTTTTACTTTGAAAACCATGTAGGCCATAGGTTTGCTGCGTTTTACTCTATGTACAGTCTATGGTTTGACTTCAGGTTTGTAAATTTACATGCTGCAGTAATGCATGATGTATGCATACTGTTCTTCTTTTTACGTGTTTAGGTCTGTAAAACTTCTGCTTCACATAGATAACGACATTTTTATGTTTGTTTTTAATTTTAGGGATTGTTTCTGTTACTTTCTTATTCACCTTTAATCATTTTATTGGTTGTTTTTTCACTGTCTAAGGAAAATAGTTAATTACTGTTAATTTTTTTGATTATTTGTCTCATTTTGACTTGTACTTAGGTCATTTTTGTTATTGTTCTCTTTGTTTTACCCAATTTCTTTATTATTTTCTTGCTTTTTTGTTTACTTCATCAATTTGAGCAGAAAAAACACAAACTAACACCTTAACAATTCACCGGAGTGCAGGAAATGAAGTGTTCTACTGTAAGTGGATCTAGAAATACTTCAATAAAAATGTTCCCCTCAATGTTCAAACAAAAGCTATGCCCTTCATGGACAGTGACACCCAGCCAGGTAACTATTTAATGTTAAATGTTTTTTAAAAAATCAGATGTTTAGGGAAAAAGACAGCAAATTATGTTAGACCTGTTTAATGTTTTTTTTTATACAAACACAAAATTTTACATGGAAACCAATGAGGTCAGACGCCGCAACCAAAGACAGACAGGAATTCTCTAATCCTAAAAAAGGGGATAGCTTCAGATATATTTAAAAGAATCAGCATCATAATATATGCATGGGCAAACATACTTTCTAAACTTCTTAATATAGTATAACCTTAAAATAATTGCCTAAGTCATCTTTTTTTACAAAAATGATTTTTTTTTTGCCTAAATCATCTCCTCATGATGGCTACCTCTGGTAAAATTGCCAACATCCTCAGGTAACAGATAGTTCTACCCCTTTCGTATAATTGCCTATGCCAGGAGTGTAACTTAGGCAGGTTCAGTTTTTTGTGTTTCCTGAAAAATCCGAAAAAATGACTTGGGCGATTATTTTAAGAAGGCGTCGATATGTAGCGTAGAATATGAACTCTATGTAGTATGCAGATCCTATCAGTGAGGCAGCATGTGAAATTGACTACTTGTGCTCACTAAGGTGTTATTGAAACAGAAAATAGTAATGCCAGTTGTTTTGCCAATATCGGAGTTTAAAAAAAAACATTTCCATTCATTCTTATCTTTATTATTGCATGTTTCTTCTCTTCTCTGTCCTAATTACCGATTAGTTGGAAGTAACACCTGCATTCTGTTGCTGTTTAATAGATCATACCATTGCTGTGACCAGTCCACATGACTGTAATTCCAATTTTTCACTTTTTCAACCTCAACTCTCTTGTAACTGACTTGTTCACACTGTTAGGTTCTCGCTGGTGCAGCTGAAGGATTTCTGTGGCGAGTTTCTGATGAAGAAGTTGAACCTGACTAACTGTGTGGCAGTGCACAGCCTGGCCCTCACCTACGGCCTGGACCAGCTGCTGGGAGGAGCCACCGCAGTGATCCGACAGAACTTCCACAGCGTTATACGTAACGAGGAATTCTACACGCTGCCCTTTCAGCTGGTGCGAGACTGGCTGTCTGACTCTGAAATCACTGTGGATTCTGAGCAGGAGCTGTTTGAGGTTGTCGTAAAATGGGTGCGTAAAAACACAGACCAGCGACAGAGGCACTTTGAGGAGCTGTTCCGGCTTTTAAGGCTGACACAGATTGCGCCGACCTACCTGACCAGAGTGGTGAGGAAAGAACCTTTAGTGGCTGATAATGCAGTGTGCTGGCAGCTGGTGACTGACGCTCTTGAAGTCCACGCAGTAAGCTTTGACAACCTCAAGTCACCTGATCACATGATGAGAATGCAGCCTCGTTTTGGCCAGAACATGGATGTCATCATGGTTGTGGGAGGTGTTTCAGAAGGCGGTGACTATTTGAGTGAATGTGTGGGCTACTTTGTTGCTGAGGACCGTTGGGTCAACCTGTCACATATTCACAACCACCTCGACGGACATGCTATCACTGTCACTGACAGTCATGTTTATGTGGCTGGGTCCATGGAACCAGGTTTTGCTAAGACGGTGGAGCGCTACAACCCCAGCATCAATGCCTGGGAGCAGGTGAGCAGCCTGACCACACGCAAATACTCTTTCGGCCTTATGTGTGTCAAAGATGTCCTCTACAGTATCGGAGGCCACGGCAACTTTAGTCCAGGCTTTAAGGATGTGGGCGTCTATGTGCCTGAGCAAGACCAGTGGCACAGTCTAGAACCAGCACCGAAGGTCCTGCGTGATGTAAAAGCTTTGAGTGTGGAGGACCGCTACGTGTACGTTACGGCCCAGACTCCAGTTGACATGGAAGAGGATGATGGACTACGTACTGTGACCACATGCTACGACACAGAAACCCACAGTTGGCAGGAAGTCAACTCCTTACCCCTCATTGATAACTACTGTGTTTTCCAGATGGCTGTTGCAGGCACCAACTTCTACCACACTGCCTCTTGTTGTCCCAAGAGCTACAAGGTGACATTTGAGGCAGCTCAGCAAAAAGTCAGCTCGAGCATCTCTGATGACATTCTCGACAGCCTTCCTCCAGAGGTCACCACTACTGAAGGTGCTGCCATTTGCCATTTGGGCGAAGATGTCTTTATCATCGGAGGTTGGAGGAACAACAGCAGCTTGGACAAGCGGTACCGAAAAGAGGCCTATCGATACTGCTCTGACAGGAAGCGCTGGATGCTGCTGCCTCCTATGCCTCAACCGCGATCCAGAGCCGCAGCCTGCCATGTTCGCATCCCGTACCAGTATCTTTACGGCTGCCAGCGCTACCCCATTCCCCACAATATAGCTCGTCAGCGAGACCGCATGCAGCATGTGCAGCAGCTCCAACGCCGCAGCCTAACACTGCGGAGGCAGCTCCACGCTCAGATCGAATGTTGAGATTGAAACTGTGTTGCACAAATACTACAAATTTGCATTTTAATTATATTGTTGTTGCCACAGAACTATTCTGCCTTGACTGTAGTGAAATGTCTGCATTGTACTCCTGTGCAGGTGTACAGAGGATGATTGCATATTTTAAAGTGCGACATAATAACTTATGCCTTATCTTTATTCTGCCAGTAAATTATTCTTGATTTTAAATTATTTCTGATGCGTAAGTGTTCTGGTTGAAAATGTACTGTTGAGATTTAAAGGATGTCTGCACAGTGATGAGGGTTTATTATAATTGGACTAATGGACATACTGTAAAACAACTGGTAAGAAACATCAGCTTTAACTTTTTGTTTCTCTCCTTGCATCTTGTTTCCTTCTACCTCCAGCTCTCATAATGTTTTGCACTGTAGAGAAGGAGAAACCATAGGGATGTTGATGTCATGTGTCTGTAGTATGTACATCTCTAAAGGGACAATCATTTGTCATGTGTAGCACAAAGAACATTTGGGAGCCAGCACGACATGTGACTGTATTTCGTCTTATTCAAAGACAGGCCTGCAGAATGTATATTGCACTAAAATAGGTATATTAAATGTTTTACCAGAGTAACTTTAATTCTGCCCTAGATTATGTGAGTGAACATAGATATGATTTATTTCTTTAGTATGTTTGTCCCAAATTGCGCTGTTCATTTTCCCAGGATTGTTGCATAGCTGGATATGGGTCAAATAATACAGTGGTACCTCGCTGAACGAAATTAATTCATTCCGGCGTGACGCTTGTACAGCGATAATTTCTAACACCGGGGTGGGTTTTCCCCGTAGGAATATATGTAAATATAATATTAATCTGTTCCGGGACCCACATACAGTAACTCCCATACAAAGTATATATTACACACACATTTATTCATTATTATTGTATGGAAAGGAAGTTATGTTAATTATATGAAAAAGAGTGCATGAAATTAGTTCTAAAAATGAATTATAATGTCTTCTTACCTTGACTTATGACACGGCTGATGCGGCCTGTCTCAGCTCACTGGGTCCCAGCCCGGTCTAGGTGTCCGGGAATGGAATCATAGCAATCATAAGCTAACCAAAAGGGTAAACTCTGAGGACTCGTCTGGGATCTTAGAACCGAGAGTGAATGACCCTAACTTCTGGAACATTCGACTGGCTTAGTGGCTAAGCTAAATCGGCCAGTGGCTGACCGATTTATCTTATCCACAGTGGGCTTACGACTACTGTTCTTGGCTATCAACACAGAGCTGTGTTGATGGCTAGGAACAGTAGCCATAAGCACGCTGAGCAACGGCTTTGTGTTGTTAGCTCCCTCTTGGCTAACTCTCTCAGTCAGTAAAACAGCAACCACAGACTGTTGGCTCTGGAGCTGTGTTGTTAGCAATGCCGGGCCTGCCTGCAGGTGGCGGTAATTCACCTGTTAAGTCGGGTGCCGAATGCCAATCACAACCAAAAGAAGTAGTAGTTCACTTTCAGTCTTACCTCTTTCGTCCTGCAATGTTTTATGCGGACACCGGGATGCATTTTTGGCCAAAATATTTTTAGTACAGCGAATATTTTGTAGGGGGATGCATTCGTACAGCGAGGTACCACCGTATTTTGCCATTATATTTTTTGACATATAGCCTTTAATTTAACTGTAATTCTGAATGTTAAACTCTGCCTCTAGTTGAAATAATTTTTATTATTTTATCCTATTTAATACTGTTGATCATTAACTTAAAATCATGTTAAAAGATGTTTTTTTTGATGAAATCATTGGGTTTAATTTTGCCTTTGTATTTTGCATTTTGTTGTGTTTCACTCATTATGAGGCTGCTTATGTAAACATCCCCACTATATTAAAAATGCCAACTGATTCTTATTAAAGCACTTAACTCTGTTTGCAAAAAATAATTTGCCACCTCAAAGTGTAGGTTTCTAAGCCCCATGTATTTTTTCTTAATTGCTGTGAAAAGCTGTCAATAAATATTATTATGTTTCTGAGATTGGGAACCTAACATAATAATTACAAAGCACTTAATCTGACATGATTGTTTTTATTCATTTTTGATGTTTTCATGAAGTCTATGCATACACTTGATCATCATTACTCACAGTTTAATAGTGTTTCAGTCAAAGCCGGCTTAAATAGAATGATTTTGGCCCCAGTTTAAAATTGTTTTGCGTATTTGTGTACTTTTATCAATATATGCTCAGATGTCATGCAGCCATTAGTACTGTTTAACATGGTGTTGTTGCCTTCTCTTCTTTCAAGATATTTTGAATAAATGCACTTTCAGTGAAATCACATAGTTGTCGCATTTTACCTAACTTTTTTATTTGTTATTAATTTAAATCTTGACAAGTATTCAGGCTGACACTAAATATTCTGATGCAGGTGTTGGCTTGTAAGAGAAATCAAAGTGCTGTGGTTCACTGGACTGAAGGCAGCAGGTACGTCTAAAAACACGAGGATGACATGAGCACCAGAGTCAGTAGACAAGAAAATCATTTTAAAAACCCTTAACAGCACTGATTCTGAGCACAGTTTTAAAATCAGGCTGCAAAACCTCAAGGACCCCATGCTCATCTAAGGCATAAACCACTTTTTAAAAGATTTTGGAGACAAAACTTTGCAATGGGTCTAAGATTAGGCAGCACAGTTGGGTCCAGACTGGGTTTTATTAATCAGTGGGTGTACATGTGCATGTTTAACAAGTAATACACACATATTCAGGGTGTCTACAAGGGTCAGACGCTTAAATGTAAGGTTTTTAAAGCCATTTGTCAATTATTTTTTAACTCAATTTAGTTTTGGGTGGTGTGACAATAATCCAGAAAATACACACAATGACTAAAATAATTACAGATTTCTAGAAGTGCAAATTAGGTGGTGGTTGCCATAGCAACCTTCTCCCTACCCTGACTACCCATGTGCCATGCTAGGTTAGTTTGGGTCCAGGGATACATACAGTACACACAAACAGAAATCCCCCCATCAGCATGTCAGGATGGGGTTTATGAGAAAGGCTGCGAGGTGAACACAAAGGAATTCAGGAGGCAACTTTATTTTCAGATTGAATGCAATGATTTTTAAAGTAAAATCAAAGCCTCAGCACAGAAGTCGCAAATACAGGATTGACAGTGTGGTGTTAGCTTTTGCATATTATGTTTGTTCAGAGGGAGGGAGCTGGACCAGATGGTGGCCAGCACTGCAGAGAGAACAGCACAACCACCTTCATGAAATAAAATGCATCACCTAGACAGATGACAATATAGTCATATGACAGACGGAGGGCGTTCAGTTTTTGGGCTATGTTTCATTTTGGGTTGTAAAATGTTCTTGATTTATTCTGTGCATGCTTTTTATTGGTCTACAATTTCCAGAAATCCTAGAAATGAAGAGATTAATCTTTAGCAAAATATCATTTCAGTCAATTCAGATGGACAAAGTACAGACAAAATATGATGTATGGTCTGATAATCTCATGTACTCTGAGCGAGACTCAGTAGAAAAGAAGTGTGAGCTCCTTTTTGTTTGTTTTACTTCAGTTTGCTTTTGATCCAGTCTTTGAGTCCGTAGACATTGGCGTAAACACCGGGTTTGTTCTTCTGACCGCAGCCATCACCCCAGCTCACCACACCGGTGATGTAATGTTTACCGCCTTGTTCACACACCAAAGGGCCGCCTGAGTCACCCTGCACAGAGATAAAACAAGAAGGTAATCATTTCTTATCAACACGTTGCATAAACCCAGATGCCAATTTCATGGCATTAATGGCAGACTTCATAGATTAGCCCAGTGTTTGACAAGCATTTTAGCTGAAAACCCCAAAAAAGAAACGCAGTGAGAAACATATCCAAGAAAATCTATTCTAAAGTGCCATGAAATCTTGTTTATTCACAGTAAAAAAAGAATGAAGACTGAACTTATTTTGGTCTGAATCAGCAAAATAATGTGGAAAATGACAATTTTAAAAGAAAAAACGTGACAAAAATAACAAAATAGTGCATAGAAAATGGACAAAATAATACTCAATACAATAGAAAAATAAAATAATTTTGAAAATTGTTAAAAATGAACAAAATAATAAACAAAATGAACAAAAGTTAACAGGATTATGAAAAAAATGAACAAATGAAGGGAAATGATTTTCAAAGTGAACAAAACAGCCAATAAAATTAACAAAAATGAAGGAAATAATAAGCAACGTGAACAAAACAATGACAAAAATTAACAAAATGACTACGAAAATGGACAAAATAGTAAAAAAAAAAAAACAAAGAATGAAAAGTAGCATAATCCACAAATTGAACAAAAGGATGAAGGAAATGAACAAAAATGAAGGAAATAACACAAAATAAAATAATCTCTAGGCTTGATAAAGTGAGGAGTATGTGTCAGCCAGACCTGGCAGGAGTCAGTGCCTCCTTGTAGTATCCCTGCACATAACATGCTGTTGTCCAGGACGTCTCCGTAGATGTGAGGAGCACTGCATCGCTCCTGAGAGATGAGGAGGACCCGGGCGTTCAGCAGCTGACTACTGTGCGAACCTGAAAAGAGGAGATGTGCTATGCTTTATCTAAATACTTTGAGTTTAATCTGAAGTCACATGTGATAAAAGGTGTTTTACTGTTTTCCGTGGCTCCCCATCCAGAGATCACACACTCTTTCCCAGCGGGGAACACCTGCTCTGGGAGACACACCGACTTCACGAAGCGGGTTTCCTTTGCACAGTCGGGGGCATCTGTCACATTGAGTTTAACCAGAGCTGCAGTGGGAGGCAGCACAAACAGAAAAGGAAGGATGTTTACACTAATCAAAACATTTTCTTTCATGTTGATAGATCATTTATATATATTATGTATTACAGAATGCCTATGTGGTTACCTCTGACCTTTACATTCCAAAGTGTTGAGACACATGAGCTGTGTCTGTGTAACTAATGTGTCTTAGACAGACTTTCACCAGACAATCTGTGGCTAGGAAGCATGTGTTGTGTGCACTGAATAAAGAAACAAAAGACTTCATAACCTCTTTTTGGGTGTGGTGATCCTTTTTCATCCACACGTATCCAGGTCTAATATATTTTGTGCTTAGAACACAGGTAATATGATGCATTTTCATGCTGCACCATGTGGTGAAAATGTCATATTACAGGCAATATTACAGTTTGACTGCTTTCAACCAAAATACATATATTTATCATTTAGAAATGCTAAGTCAAAAAAATACAAAACCTTAAAAAAATAGAAGAGCTACAGGAAATACAAATACATGTGTTGACATTCTTCTTATATGTTTTACACAGAGTCCATCATCATGCAACAGAGGTTGTGCTTTATCCCTAGCTGCAAATTGGCTAAACCTAAAATCTCCTGAATTTGAACCTCTATTTGCTGATTTACTTAAGCTAACCACCAACCACTATAATGTCTTTATTCTACCATAATCAATCAAAACTCTTCAATCTTAGAATAGAGGCCTACATGTCGTTCCTGGAATCTCTAAAACTAGACTGGGAGGCAGAGCCTTCAGAGACCAAGCTTCTCTCCTGTGGAACCAACTCCCAGTCTGGGTCCAGGATGCAGACACTGCACATTTAAAACTAGACTTAAAACTTTCCTTTTTGACAAGGTGTATAGTTAGGACTGGGTCAGGTGACACTGAACCCTCCCTTAGTTCTGTTGCATAGAACCCCCCCCGACCCCCTCGTCTCTCTCTCTCTCTCTCTCTCTCTCTCTCTCTCTCTCTCCATACCCTTCATGCAGGCCTCTCTGGCTCTGAAGTTTGATGTCCTTAATGTGTGGTTGCAGCTCGTGGACCGCTCCTGTGTCTGTCTGTGTTGTTTGTTACTCTATCTCTACTCTTTCATTTTCTCTCTCTTTTGTCCATTAACCCCAACCGGTTGAGGTACAGTAGATGACCGCCTACGCACAGGTTTTTCCCTCCCTTTAAAGGCCCTCAAGAGGTTCTGGTGGGTATGGTCTCCATACAGTCTTTGAGTTTTGGCCCTTATATTGTGAAGTGCCTAGAGATAATCTTGGATTATGATCGGCGCTGTACAAATACGTATTATTGAACTGGATTGACCGAATTGAATTCTATCCACTTTTTGGGATAAACTTCAAGAAAAAAAAAATCACTGTGTTCTGCTGTCTGGTTTCTACACTACAATCGTTTGGTGATTAAACAACCTCCAGTTTTGTTCATTTTCTTGACTATTCTGTTCATTTCATATATTCTGAGGATTGCTTTGTTCTTTTTTGTACATTTTTTAAATCCAATTTGCTCTTTACTTTGTTCATTTTTTGCTAATATAATTATTTTGTTCACGTCACCAGAACAGAAAAATGAAGTGCCTGATGCTCAAAGTTTCTGGAGATGCTAGACTAAAAATGTCCACCAAGACAAATATTAAATAGAGACCCTTCTTCTGGATTAAAGGTCATATTGTATAGTATATAATAAGTCAGACAAACCAATGTCATTGTGGACAGAAGTGGGAGTCTCGCTATATTTCTCATGGACGATGGTTTGGATCACAGGGATGGTCTGATCCGCCTCCTCGTCTTTGTTGATGTTCACTCCTCCCAGCACCACTTGGTAGTCATTAATAGGTGAACTGAAAAAGTTAAAGTTGTTAAGTTCCAGTGGAAACATACACACCAACAGGAAACTGCACAAGTGATAAGCTAACCTACATGCAGTGGCCAGCAGTGAGGACCCAGCAGGACGACAGGAGGATCCCACCACATATGTGACCAAACGGGGAAGTCGAGCCTTTACGTTTGGCCTGCAGTGACGCCTGCCATGGATGAGCACCAGGGAAAGACTTACTCCCTCCGAAAATCCTGCTGGTGCGAGACGGCTGTGATATTCCACACTGGGAGAATGGGACATCTGGGCTGGGTGCAGGTGCCATCGACGGTTTAGGTGAAGCTGTTGGCTTATCTGGAGAAGAGAGAACGAAAAGATCAAACAGCCGCAAGAACAGACAGTTTTTCCCCTTTTTTTCCGATGAAGACAGAATTTCTAATAGAGATGTTTCCATGGCCAGTGAAAATGAATCCTCCACTATTATCCCTGTTTAAATGGAGCTGGGTTCTGGATATTTGTTATAATGTGTAATCATGTGAACTCGTTGATTAACAGAGCATGGGTTCTGATAGGTTTACTGTACACATGTGCAAAGACAGGCCAACCTAAAGTGCAATCTAAAATCTAATATTTAAAACATGTTCTGTGTCAATCCACAGAGGTCAATAAAAATAATCAAAACATGAGGCAAAAAATTAAAAAGATTATTTTTAAATGAATGAAATAAGCAAGATAATGCTAAAATATTAACAGAATAATAAGGAAAATGATTAAAAAAAAAACAGTTGACGAGCAATCAGGAAAGTGAAAAAATGAACAAAATAATCAGTAAAGGCATTATAACAGAACAAAATAATCAGGATAATGATCAAAAATGAACAAAATAATCAGAAAAATTATTTAAAAATAATCAGGAAAACAATCGGAAAAGAACAACATGATTTTTAAAAATCAAAACTAAGCAAAATAATCAGGAAAATGTAAAAAAAAAATACTCAAAATAATCATGAAATTGACAGAATGAACAAAATAATCAGGATAATAATCAAAAATGAACAAAATAATCAGGAAATAATCAAAATAATCAAGAAAAGAATTTAAAAAATCTGGAAAATGATCAAAATAATCAGGAAAATGAAATAAATATGAACAGAATAATCAAGACAGTGAGTAAACATGACACATTTTGGGTCCTGATTCTATATTTGGGAAACACTGGGACATGGAATGTCAATTAAAAGGGGGATATAAATACAAATACGTGTGTGTGTGCATATGTGTGTGTGTACGCGTGAGAGAGAGTGTGTGTCATCACCTTCAGGGCACTGTCTGACTCTGCAATAGTGCCAATGCAGACTACGTTTCTGTTTAATAAAACACCACGGTTTGTCATCTCCATCTGGGTTCCTGAAAACAGTGGATATTGTATCCATTTGGGCTCTAATCTTCATTTTATTTATTTATTTCAAAGCACATTTTAACTAATAAATCTAACAAGGACCCACTTTAATACACAGTGTCTACAGGTATAAAACATTTAAAGATCATTTCAACACACTGAGATGTGGACCGCTCAGCTAGAACATCTGCATCTTTACTGTAAATGAATCCACATCAGTATTTTACTCTTTACATATGAAAGATAACAATAGATGCATAAATTCAAGAATGTAACTTAATTTGTTCATTTTGATAAATCAACAAAATGAACACAAACTGAAATATGAACAGAATCATCAACAAGCACACAAAAAATAATAAAGAATCAACAAACTAATCAGGAAAACACACAACCAAACAAAACTGAACCAACATTATAATAAGCAAAAATGAAGAACATAATCAATAAACCAAAAAAAAAAAAATACCAAAGTGAACATAAACACAAAAACAACCCTTTCAAAATCAACAAAACTGAATAGAACACATCAGAATGAGCAAAAATAAACACAAGTGACCGAGAAGATGAAAAAAAAACAACTTTCAAAATCAACAAACCTGGAGAAAAAAAAATCCTAATAAGTAAAAATAAGGAAACCAATCAACATAATGGACAAAAATGACCAAAATAGTTGGTAATTGACCAAACTATCCAATTTCCAACAAGTAAATTCTGTCCCAAGTACAAAAAAGGCAGACATTAAACCCAGTTACAGCTTTAAAACTCAGAATTGTGGGCGTCAGATCAAATGTCAGTGTATTTGAGACTTTTTATGGACCTGTACATATCCTGCAGTAGCACTAATGGACCAAAATGAATAATGAATATACACCTGCAGTAGTTACGTTCCAGTCCATCGAAGTCTGAGTATGTCATGTACGGATCCTCCCCATTTCTCAGAATGAAAAATGAATTCCAGTTCAGGCATTCTTCCCCCTCCTCAGTCACACTGGCAGCACCTCTGTACGACTCACCGTTGTCGTGGTAACAGTCGTTGGGAGCTGAACGCATAAACAGCAGATATTTTAAAATGATGCTGTGACATTAAAACAAATACAGATATAAAAGGGGCCAGGTTTTGTCATCCCCAATGCACAGACCACATCTCTCTGCACATAATTAAGATGAAACAAGTTTCCCATTTCTAACTCTCCTGAAATGTAAGTTTACAATTCAGTACTAAGGCCACGGTGAGTTTCACAATAAAATGTCATGTCATGTCTTTGCATAGAAAATATGGGCTCTAACAATGTGTTTACAGTCTTACAGATGCAGTGCATGGTCATTATAAACTTGATGTTTAGGTGAGACAACAAACTGAAGGTGGCCAACGCTGCATATAGACAATGCAGCACGAATGTCATGTATAGTCTTTTTAGAAAGACAAATGAAAGATGAACATTATTTACAGTACAACCCCAACACCGAAAAAGTTTGGACAGCGTGTAAAATGCGATTAGAGACAGACTGCAATGATTTACTAATCTCACATATTGTATTCCCAATAGCACATAAACGATATATCAGATGTTGAACCTGAGACCTTTTACCATTTCATGAAAAATTATATCAGCTCATTTTGAATTTGATGGCAGCAACACATCTCACAAAAGTTGGAACGGTGCCATGTTTACCGTTATGTAGCATCCCTTCCTCTGTTAACAACCGTCTGTAAACGTTTGGGAAGTGAGGAGACCAAGGGGCAACGACCGGGGCTGTTCAGTGAGGCCGATGCAGAAGTACAGTAACTTTAAGTTGTAATACTTCCTCTTGGCCGCTGGGGAACTGATCGTCTGGCTCCAAGAAGCTTTTTTCCCATAGAGATACATGTGACTTCTATCTGAAAATACTAAGTGAATACATTTTCTTCGTCGGTCATCGCGGTCTCAAACATTTTATTTGGACCCTCTAATAAGTAATGTGATGGTCCATCTTTAACTTTTTGCTTTGTTATTAAGATATTACAAAAAATAATCTAACAAATCACTTCTGCACTGGGGTTTGATTGACATGTCGCTATGATAACAGCTCGCTAGAGAAGTCGAACCGATTCAGACCTTCGTATTTTCTATTTATTCAACATGTTCAGTTAGACATGAGATACACTCGACTGCAGCTGTGGGTAAGTGTTTACACTAACAGCACTGTGATATGACTGCGTTTTACCGCATCAGTAAGTTAGCGGCTAGTATTAGCTTCCCATGAGTCCCCTGGCATGAACGCTTATGAAGCGTCCCCCCACACGTCTGTTCCCAGCCTTGAGATCAAGGAGGAAGTGGGTAAACTCTGAAATCATCATGTGACTCCTATCTCATCCCTGACTGGTGGAATTGGTGGTGTTACAACTCTCCCCATGTTACCACCATACCTGGTCTCCTCTACATTTACAGCGCATTTATTCCTGTAAAACAGTAAAACACCAGCTTTACATTGAGGATGATGTTTATGAAGCATTTACCTTCCTCACAGAATCTCCCGGTGTACCCGTTCGGGCAGGCACAGCGGAGGCGGCGGTTTCCTTTAATGCAAGAGCCTCCGTTCTGGCAGGGGTTGGGGTCACAAGCTGATGTTGGCACTAAAACATGCACAGTCAGCAGATAACAGGGAGCAAAGGTGAGGCGAGGGATTCAGGGACACATTATTTTCTTTACATAAAATACTTGTGGTTCAGTGTCAGTGCAGAGCTGTGTGCACAGGGAAAAGCTTGTCAATGCTCTAAATAGTCAAAAAGTTATAAACCTATTGTTAGTTATATTATCGGTGATTCGTGTCAGATATTATATTAGTAACATGTTAAAATTCTAAGTTTTAAAGCAGAATTTTCTTTAGAGCTCTGTTTTGTCCACTATTGTCCATTTTGTGTCTTATTTGGTTCATTTTGTGGATTATTTTGTTCATTTTGTGGATTATGTTGCTCATTTTGTGGATTATTTTGTTTGTTTTGGATTATTTAGTTCATTTTTGTCCATTTGGTTGATTATTGTGGATTATTTTGTCTATTTTTGTCCATTTTGCAGGTTATTTTTTTCATTTTATGGATTATTTTGTTTATTTTATGGGTTATTTTGCTAATTTTGTGGATTATATTGTGAATTATTGTCCAGTTTATAGATTTGCATTAACAATTCACTGGAGTGTTCAAATAAAATA
This sequence comes from Pseudamia nigra, assembly GCA_029823295.1. NCBI lineage: Eukaryota > Metazoa > Chordata > Actinopteri > Kurtiformes > Apogonidae > Pseudamia > Pseudamia nigra. The sequence goes on from JAQQAE010000429.1 coordinate 26,098, forward strand.
TATACCCTTGAGTTACATTTCACCCTGATATTTTGAATTTGAGTATTGTTTTTACGCATTTTTGTCCAATTCCTCAATTTCTTTTGATATTTTATGGATTATTTTGATCATTTTTCATCAGGTTTACTTATTTTGTGCATTGTCTTGATTACTTTCTTCATATTTGCTCATTTTTATTGCTTATCTTATTCTCTTTTCCTCCCTTCATAAATATTTAGCCAATTTGCCAAATATTATGTTCATTTTTTTCATTTTTGCTTTCTTCCATAATTGCTTTGATCATTTTGTCTTATTTTGTTCAATACTTTCTTCACATATGTTCCTTTTATGGATGGTTTGTCAATTTTTTTTTCATTTTCTTAATTATTTGGTTACATTTTTGCTCAGATTTGTCAGTAATTTTGTTCATTTTTGTTCAATACTTTGTCCATTTTATAATGATTTAGATCACATTTGGTTATTTTGTTCAGCTTGGTCATTTCTCTTCATTTTCTTGATTATATTTTTCATTTTTGCTTAGTTCTGTTGCTCCCTTTGTTCAGTTCTGTTTAGGTTGTGGATTATTTTGTTAATATTTTGGTCAGTTTTGCTCATTTTTCTACTTGTTTTGTTCATCTGTGGTTGTATCAAAAAGGCATTGATGCATAAGCAATTCATCAGATCTTTGACCTTTTTGTTTCATATTGTTGATATTTATTTTCTTCTGTTGATTATTTTCTTCATGTCGTTTTTTAGTGGATGGTTTTGTCCATTTTTTTATTTTCTTGATTGTTTTGTTCATTTTGGTTTAATTTTGTCATTGTTTTTTATTAGTTTGTTCATTTTTATTTAATAACTTTATCTATTTTATTTAATATAATTTTAAATCATGTGGTTCATTTTTGGTTGAAGTGTGTCTCTTATTTTAATCACGTAGCTCATTTTTTGCCTTGTGTTCATTTTTTTCTCAGTTTTGTTTCATATTTTGTTCATTTCTGCTGATTTTTGTCACTTGTTTTGATAATTTTTAATTCACCACTTAGGCGCGGATTGATGGATAAACGCCTCACACACAAAAAGTGACAAAAATGTACAAATCAAACCTATAGAGTATTTGTTTGTGGCTTGCCAGTCACTGTACTATGGTTGTGTGTAAGAAACAGCGCCACCTGGTGTTTTTTTGTTAATGTGACACAAATGACCGTAAGTGTTGCACAGTAAAAATCCATGTTCTGTTGTTTTTTGATAAGACTATGAAAGTTACACAGTGATAAAAATATATGCTTTGCTCGTGTGTTGTGGAAAATCCTCCTATAAATCCAACATCAGCCCCAGACTCAGACGTAAAAAAAAACATTTATTATTAAAATCTCCGTTTAATTTCGTCATTCGGCGATAGAAGCCTCGCGGGGAGGATGGATTAAGATTCTCTTGAGTCAACCACATTCCGCCTTTACTTGTGGCGTTGAGGAGGAGCTCGGTTGTTTATTCATTCACGTCAGCCCCTCTTCCCTTCCCTTCCCTCCTTCCTGCTCCACACAACGGGGACCCTCCGTTAGAACTGTTTTCCATTATTAAAATTAACCACAGTCACGTCGCCACCATAAACCGCTTTTGGAACCAGGTGAGTTACGCTTTGCTTTCTCTCTTTCGCCGATAACACGGTACATATTCGGCTGCTGGACCTTGGACTTGTCCGGCCCGGCGACGCGGAGTGTTTCAAGCGTAACTTATTAAATTCCTCCTGACCAGACGAGAAAACCTATGCGCGTAACGTCTATGGCGATTTGCGCTTCGGACGGATGTGTCTCGGTGCGGGTTTTGCGCCATAACGAAAACAAATACTCGATGTAGGTCAGCAACTACAGTCAAAATGTCGTCTTTTTTTACTTCCACATTCTCTCATGCCATAAACAGATGGCGTCGAGAGGGGGATGGAGAGAATGGGGGAAAGAGACGCATAGAGGAGTAGGGGCTCCACCAGGCCACATTAGCCCGGGTCTACCCATCACTAATCCATCCACACAACCCACATCCTCATGCCAAGACAGCGGCCAGGATGTCTCTGCCGAGGCCTGGCTTCAACAAACTTTGTGCTGTTAAGTTCTCGGGCCTTTTCTTTTAAAGATACAGCACAACTTCAGGGGGAGAATTGAGGTTTATTTTGATAACGCTTGTCTCACTGGGAAGAGGAGGATGCACTGCAGCAGATAACCTGTAGCCTCAGCCCGGGAACACTAGCTCCAGCAGTGGGCCGAGTCGTCACTTGGCTGTCAGAGATCACCGATAGGCCACAGGTATCCTCCTCTGCCCTAATGAGGCCAGTGCATCTTCCACAGCCTGTCAGACATGTGCACTGTGATGAGGCTTTGGAGTAGAGCTAGGTGATGCAGGCAAAAATGTGATCAGGGATAGAAATGTTCATGCCACTACACAGCAGTACAGATCAAAATCCATGTCAATTCACTGTATGTTGCATGTTAGGGCTGCACGATTTGATGAAAAAAGTTATATTTCGCAGCAATACTGTCATTGCAATTTGAGCCGACTTCCTTGGATGTCAGTGAAAACGTGCATTTACTCATTTAGAATGTCAAGTCAGCATAGAGAATGTAAGGACTTCAAGTTGTGACTTCTTGCATGTTTTCACCGGGGAGGTTTTAGATCACTCTCTTACAACTCCTAAGTCAGGACATTTAAATGGAAATTATATATTCCTTTTTGTGATGATACAGTCACACAGACTGGTACGGGGATTACAGCTGCAATGCAATCAATCATGCAGCCCCATTTCAAGCATAAGGGTTGATGTTTAATCCTGTGAAAGTCCAATAAAGTACATGGTTATTATTATCGTTTTGAAATTACATGTAAAAGATAAAACAAGATCGAGACGATGTAAAAGAAACAAAAACAATCAAAAACAATGCAGAATGTGCAACTTAAAAAAAATTAAGCGACATATACAACAAGACAAAGATAATGTATAAATCTGAAAAATGACATAAGACAGTGATGACAATCAGGTAAACAATACAAGAAAATGAAAATGAAGTAAGGAAATGTTCAAACGTGATGCAAAAACGCAAATTACATGAACATGAGTAAATTGAATGCAATCTAAGTTCTTATTCAATAAAATGATAAAATGTAGACTTGTTTTAAGCACATTGTGAACAAAAGAAAAATGTGTTTCACAATAATCACAATGGCAGTGATTATTGTTTTATCACCTAGCCCTACTTTAGTGTTAGCACGGGCCTATGGGTTGGATTACAAACCCACCTGGAGTAGTAGTGCTGCTGACCCTTCATACCTGTCGTGCAGGGTCTAATCCTGCAGTGTGGTTGGTGCATGCAGTAAGGCAGCTGCATACTGTGCAGAACCCGCTGGCAGCCGGGGGCCTGTAGATGTGCCATGATGTTCAGTGTCAGTGCACTTGAGTGGCCGTAGTAATTAAAAAGACACTGTCTCCTTGTGGTCTATGGGTGATCTCACTGAACCGATGTTCATATAAATGGAAATATCAAAATGACTCAGCATCACTCACCAAGGTGTCAGTGCTATGCAGAGCTGCCCGTGTTGCTGTTTATCTTACTAAGTGTGACCCCTCTCTGTGGACAGTGTTGAGTCCTGAAAAGACACCTTAATTTAACCAACTTAATCATCTCAGAGCCTTAGGGAGAGCAGGGCATCAACATATTATTGCAGGTCTGAAATTGAGCCTCTTCACTCGTTTTTGGCTTTCCCTTTGTTGGTCGTGTTTTACAAGTGACGTTGGTTCTTTAGTGTCTTGACTGTATCGTTCACCTGCCTCCCTCCTACTCCAGTTTGTGACTAATCCCACATTTCTTGGGAGTGTTTTTCCTTGCTGTCTGCAGTTTCAGATGCTTTGGCGTACACTGTTTGATATCATCACCTGTTTTTTTTTTTTTTTTTCCTTGAAGACATCTTGCCAAATAATAAATTGTTTTGCAAACTCACTGGCTCTCATCTGGTTGCTGTATTTCTTGTTGTTAGAGTTAGCCTTGTGTTGATGTTTTATCACATTGGCTGTGCTTTGTGTTTTTTTCACTCATTGATAAATAATACAGACATTCTGTATGGGAATTTGCCTTAGGCTACTTTATCATAATGATGCTCTGATCGCATTGTTAATCAAGTGTTCAGCTTTAACAGAAAGCAGTGGTTTGCAGAATTTGTGCTTCTGTGTTTAACTGTACAGTTCTTTATTTGTCCAGCCGTGTGAGTTGCACAGTGACGGATGAATTTCTCCAAGTTTAGATCAATAATGTGTTATTGCACTGCTGCTGCTCCACAATTCGTATGCTACTCGGGGGGTGGGGGGTCATACACCATTCTCCCATGGATCATCAGCAGCAGTGACTCTGAGGTGCATGAGGTCCAGCAGAACAAAACAGAAGACTTCTTCGGACATACAGCCTCCCTTTAAACGACAGCAGTCATTTTACCAAGTAGTGAACATTATTCCTATCCCTTGTAAATAGAGATTCATGCAAATGAGAATCTTTCCTTTTTTCTCTTTGCCTGTCTTCATCAGGCTGTGGGAATATAGCTGTGGTAAAAGGTTTAGAATAGCTGATGATGATGTCAGCACATTGCAGCGCTTTGCCGTGCTGCAGGCATGGTTAAAAAAAAGAGAGGCTGATGTTTCTCGAAGCACAAAGGCCTAATGTGTAGGGCCTGTTGATGGCAGTCATGCCGAACGACCTCCACAGTGATGCCAGTTTGTTAGTGTGAGGCTAATGTCACAATGCATTCAGGGAAAAAAGCTGAATGAGTCAAAATACCATTCAACAGAGGAAATAGGTAGTTTGTGGTTTCATTTATTAAAAAAAATACAATTTGCTCTTTTATGGCTGTCTGCTGTCAGTACATTGTCATGGTCTGTCATGTTTGATCACCTAGCCATTGGTTAGAAAATAAATACCATTAACATGCATGATTATACTGACAGAAATTGATGATTTTAATTGCAGAACGTTCTTTAAATATACCTGAGTCCGCCGATAGACGATTTGCAGGAGTTTTTAATAGAAATCTCAGTATGTAATGCTTATTAGGTGCGAGTCATGCCTGTCAGCTCTGGTCTCACTGCTGATCTAGTTAAATTCTGTCCTTGCCAGTTTTAATTGTGTGAAGTTGTTACTAGTTGTCTAGTGAGCTGGTTTTGGGGCCTGTCAGTCCTCCCAAATCCTGCCAATTCCTCTGTGGGAAAACGATTACAGCGCTAAAACTGCTTTTGCTGCAGAACATGGTTTTCCAAAATCTTTTAATCATTTTATGGCTGAAGTGTTTTTTTTAATATTCATTCTTCATGGATAAAAATGACTGCTTTCTTCTCTTCATTTTCGGCTTTTTTCTGTCTTTGTGGTTGAGTCATTACTATTAGACCCTGCCTGAAGTCATAATTGGACCAAAATCATTTCATGTTGAGCCAACAGTCCAGGCAGATACTGTAGGTAACCATATTGAGTATGATCCTCCAGGTCTCCGCAAGCCTCTATTCACTTATCTAACTACCACTTGCAGTATGGTGCAGAGCCGTGGCCTAGTTCATGCCCTCTTGAATGTAATTTTAGCTGTGGGTGTCTGTGTGTGTGTGTCCTTCTGTTTCCAGTTCCTTTACTCTCTGTCTTTCACACTGTATCTGTTTGTGTGTCAGTGATGAGGCTCAGGCCATGACACTGTGCAGTGATGTTGGTTCAGTAGTTTTACAGTTGGTGAAGTATGTTTAGCTCCGCTACAGCTCTGTGCATGGATGGTGTTATTCTCGAGGGAATCAGGGACAGTACAGCCATTTTACAGTCTTGGCATGATTGACACTGTGCTGTTCGACCGTTCCTGCTGATGTATGTCACTGTGCAGGGAGAGACGGACTAGACAACCACATAAAGTTGTTTAATAATGCGTCAAGTATGATTATGAGGCCTGCTTGGTTCAGTTTTGTTCAACACAAAGAATACTAAGAGAATTCATGATAGGGCTGCATGATCTGGAGAACTAGTCATGTTGTGATTAGAGCTGGCCTGAATGCGTTTTTTGGACTGTGGGCATTTGCCGATGACTGAGAGGGAATAATCAATGCTTTGGCAAAGGGTAATATGAGGCAAAATTGCTTTTACTACACCACTTTTTTCACATGGTACTAAGATTGTGGACAGACCACGGCATCTCTCTGTTAGTGTTTACACACCAGCAGGTGGGTTTTTATTCACCCCAGCATTGCAATCACTGTCTGACCATACCACCCCTTCAGTAAAAAATGTCAAAAATTACATTATGTTGAGATGAGAAGAAGCATATTTAAGGAGCTGGAACCTGCAAGTGTTTGACATTTTGGTTGGAAAAACTACTGAAGCAACAACCACAAAAAAGTGCATTTTACAAGGAAAAAAACAAGCATAAACACTGGGGTTATGTCATTCCCATTTATGTTGATGAACACAGTAACAGTGTATTACAGAGTAGGGAAGAGTATTTCAAACAAAAACACTTCACCCAAGTCATTTGGAACTAATTGATTGTTAATCAATTACTCAATAGATGCAGTAACATCTAATCCTGTGGGAAGTCCAACAGTGCCACACACTTTCATACAGTGAACTTGTTCCTCTTCTGTTGTTGTGAAATGCCACGTGACAAACAGTTTGACACCCCCCTTTCATTATTGCCAGATGCAGGTTATTTTTATGTTGACACAATGTTCCTATTAATTACTTGATTTTGCTAAAATCATTTTTTGACGATTAGAATATTCTAAAATCTCGACCCACTGCTCTTAAAGACACTGCATTACAGTGTAGTATGTACAGTATGTGTTCACACATCAGTGCTATGAACTATGATTATTTTTAGGGATAAAACTACTAAGACTTCTTTCACTTCATTAAAAACACACACTTGAACCAACCACTGAGGCAAAGCAATAAATAACTAAATACTTCTGAAGCTAAAACCAATGGATCCATAAATGTTGGAATCATAGACCATATGTAAAAGATGGACAAACCCTCCATTATGTCACAAGTAGGTTTCTGAGGAGAAGCGTGGAAGCTCAAACAAGGAGCCGCTGGGCACCTCCATATTGGATCTGCTGCCTTTTCACGACAACCCATCAGTGTTTTTAGAAGTGTAATAGTGGGAACTGAGGCAGGTTGAACGAAATGGCAGTCTGTCTTGTAAGCACCTGTCAATCAAATTACCTATGCTCTTGATTAGGCACAAATACTGTCTTCATCATTGCAAGAGGTGAGTTATATAAAAAGTAACCTCCAGTGCAGTATTCACAGATGTGGAAATAAATTACCGTAATTTCCGCACTATAAGGCACACTTAAATGCCGTCAATTTTGTCCAAATATGACAGTGTACCTTATAATCCGGTGCGCCTTATATATGGACTAATATTAGTAAGGGGGCGTCGCAGATGTAACAGCGGTAAGAACAATAACGAGTAATTCCAGTCAAGTCCCGCACAATTTGTGTGTGTAAAGACCCCAAAATGGCTCGTTGCAAGAGACACGCTTACCGTCGCAGCTGCGTGGGATTTCCTGACCTTCTCTGTATTTTTCTTCGGTGATGCGTTCGGGGTCTCGCTGCTGCGTGGGATTTCCTGGCCTTCTCTGTATTTTTCTTTGGTGATGCGTTCGGGGTCTCGCCGCTGCGTGGGATTTCCTGACGTTCTGTGTATTTTTCTTCGGTGATGCGTTCGGG
>JAQQAE010000430.1:0-33799 GCA_029823295.1 Pseudamia nigra
GAGGAGCCATATATGGTAACTTACAGTAGTTACACTTAATTATATAGTGACTACTTTGATTTGCAGCCTAAAGGGGGGGGAAAATGCCTTCTTTTATTCACCAATAACACTCTAGGGTTGAAATTTTACATTTCCAAGTATTTCAATAAGAGCCCTATAAAGGCTTAAAAATCTTCTGGATCCAGATCACTCCCAGAATCTAATCAGTAGGTCTTTATGTCATTTCTGACCTATTTTGACAATTTCATCCAAATCTGTTCAGAACTTTTTGAGTTATGTTGTGAATGAACAAACATAAGTAAACTAACACTGACAAAAACATAACCTCGATGGTGGAGGTTATAAAATGCATAAAAATGTGCTCGGTTCACACAGTAGAACTAAATGGATTTAGCAGCAGAGTGTGTTCCCTTCTTTCCCTTACTGTATTTTGTGAAGGAAAGTAATGAATAATTAATCCTTTGTGTTTTGTGTCCCATTGTTTATTAGGTGACAGTGGCTGGTTTTGAGCCTTTGTTGAAGTTTGCCTACACATCCAAGCTCCTCTTTGGGAAAGAAAATGTCTTAGACGTACAGAGCTCAGCTTCCATTCTGGGCTTTAAAGACCTAGACGGGGCATGTTTTGATTTCCTCCTCCCTAAATTCTTTTGCACCAGCAAAGGCTCTGCCTCTTTCACGAGAAAGACCTGTTGCAAGAAGAAATGTAAAAGGAAAGTATCAAAAGAAGATTTTGTCACAGACTCTGAAGATGCGTCATTGGACGAGAAAGAAGTAAAACCAGTTGCTGACTCACCATCTCAGCAGGAAGTGGTTTGGCTCTGTAACAAATCAGTGAACAGCAAAATGGGAAGTCAGAGCAGTGTGAGCACTCCTACACCTGCTACTGAGGGGATGAATGATAAATTCACCCAGTGTCCAAAGTATCGCAAGTTCCAGCTGGCTTGTGGCACAGAGAAAAGCCAGAACAATCCCATGACAGTAATGAAGAAAGACGTTGACGCCTCCAGCTCTCCCCCCTCCAACTGCCTTAACAGCAAGAATGAAAGTGAGGTTGAATTCCCTGGAAAAGATTTCTCATTTCTTACCAGACATGGCAAAGAGGAGCTAGTTGAATCCATGAAAGATGAAAAACATGGTGTAGCAACAGACACAGACATGAGGAGAGCAGAATTTGGAGTTCAGACAAATATAAATAAAAAGGAGGAAGAATGTAAAGAGAAACAAAAAGACAGCAGTATCAAAATGCAGCCTAACAGTGGCGCAAGCACAGTCAATATCAATGGAGTCACCACAGGGTCAGGTAAAGCGCTGGGTCAAACGTCATCAGGGTTAGTTTTGCACCACTGCCCCTTAAAGACATTTTATGAGAGTCCTGCAACCAGTGGGTCACTGGGGCAGCACAAGCCTGTCATGGATGTCACAGAAGATCAGAAACCAAGGGACAGACAACCTGTATGTGTGCATCAAGAAGCAGATGAAGTCTATCGAGTAAAACCAGGACAGACAAGCAGCATGGAAAGTCCAGCACTGAGAGAGAGGAGCAGTGTGGAAAGGGAGGTGGCAGAACACTGGGTCGAGCCGCTGGGCTCAGATCTGAGCATCCATGATACTGATGCAGGAAGCTCATCAGATACAGGGGCCGGAAAGCAGCAGAGCACGCCATTGGACTGGCTGAAGCTTCACATGAACCTCAACTCAGCAAGCACGAGCTGCCCTTTCCTTCAAGATCTGGACCAGAGCAGTAGTACATGGAAAGGAGTGGGGCTGTCTGAGTGTGAGGGTGCGTCTCAGTCCGGTCTGTCATCTCTGAACTCCGGAGAAGATGGAGACTCGGAGACAGAAGCAGAGGGAGACAGTGAGTCCTACACAAGACAGAGAGCTAGACAGGTGAGCATCAGACTCCCGAAGCTCCATGGCACCCTCCTATTGTATCTTTGACTTTCACACTGAAATTCAGCTGAGTCAATAAATGTCATTAAACTTCAACTACCTGCAGATTACCTCACTATGTGTATTTTAGATAACAGTAGTACATAGTTTCACGTACAATTTGGCATTTGCTATAATTTAACAAGGAGGTGAATTGCTATAGGGTTCAGTTAATCATTCATCTAGCAGTCGTGGTGTGACCGTGCACTAGTGTAAGTGTGTGTCTACATATTTTGTCGTTAGTTGATTGGTTCAAAGTCCAACTCAACTGAACCTGGCAGCTCAGCCTGTTGAGTTAACAATGACTAGGCCAGGCATCCAGTCATATCACTACATAGACTACCAAACTGGACATAAATACAAGTAAAGGTGAGTGTGCAGTAACTTTACGGCCATTCAAAGAAATAAAGTGCTTTTATTTACCAGGAAGAAAACATTACAATATTTATACAGCTTCCGTAAACTGGTGAGCGTACAAGTCCTGGTACACATTAGACAGCAATAATGTAATACCTGACCTCTACTTTTTAACGTAACAAATACTTTCAATGTGAATAATTAACAGCTCAGTAAGCTGGGTAAAATATTACTTATATCTAAACCACATAGTGACTATTTATAACTGACACTTGCTTTAGTTACAGTAGCTATTTTCCATGTAGTAAAGCTGTGTGAACAGAAACAGTACTCAAGTAAAAGTACTGTTACTTTATAATTCTAATGACTCAAGTAGAAGTAAAAAGAAAGAATTAAAAAATAGTAACTTCATGGCATGGAATTTATCACCACCTTAAATACTGCTTTGAAACAGGTATTTTGGTCATATTTGTTTATTTCCATAATTATTCTGATCATTTTTTGTTTATTATGTTGATTTTTGTTGCTTTTTTTGTTCATTTGTTAACTTAACTATGCATTTTTTTAACCAGACATTCCTTAATTTGTTCATTTTTTTTTTACTAACGCTTATTTTGGTTTTTGTTCATTTTGTTAACTTTTCTGATAATTTTTGATCATTTTTTCTCATACTATTGCTTATTTTGTTGACTTTTTGCCCAATTTCTTAATTATATTGTTCATTATTGTTAATTTACTTGATTATTTTCTACCTTTTTGCCTTTATTTTGTTCATGTCTGCTTTGATCAGTTTTGCTGATTTCCTGGCTTATTCTGTTCACTTATTGTTCACTTTGCTAAGTTTTTGCTTATTATTATTATTATTTTTTTTACATTTCTGCTCATTTTGTGGTTTATCTGATTAATTTTGGAAATTAGCTTCATTATAGAATCTGTTTTCATTTAATTGATTATTTTATTCTTTTTTTATTTCAACATTTTTTACTTCTTCTCACTGAGTTGTGGCCAAATGTATAAGATAGATAGATAGATAGATAAAATACTTTATTAATCCCCATAGGAGAAATTTGGTTGTCCAGCAGCCATACATCCACACAACACACATTCAGTACAAGTTAAATAATAGTAATAAAAAGTGCACGTATTCAGGCTGAGCTATTATACAGTCTTATAGCAGCAGGAATGAAAGATTTCTTGAAATAACTGAGTGGAAGCACATTTTCTTCATCACAAATGTAACTGAGTACCGTAAGAGTAAACAGTATTCTATAAAACATCTACTCTCTGAAGTACATTTAGTGGAAAATAATACTTGTGTAAATATATTTGAGTACTACCCACCTCTGACAATCAGTTGTCATTTTCTGTATCAAGTCCTGTATGTTAAGAGTAACTTCATTTATTCAGGACATGTTGGGTTTCAGAAGTCACATATTTATAAAAATTCACAAATTCCTTGTTGCTCCAGACCAGTGGTCAGCAGACTTTACAAACTAAAGAGCCCTTTTTAGACAGAAAAAAAAGAAATTATATGTCTAGAACTGCAAGCAATATCAGAATTATTATTATGGCTTGTTTCTTTCTTTTTTTCTTGTTTTTGTTCACTTATTTGACAGCTTTGTTTGCTTTGTCAATGATTTTATTCATCTTTTACTGACTTTGCATTGTTAATTTGCATTCATTTTCAGTCGGTTTATTTATTATTTTAGCCATCTACTGTATGTACATTTTTGTTCATTTCTTCTATCTGGTTCAATTTATGGAATATTTTCTTCAGTTTTGTCAACATTTTTGTACATTATTTAGTTTCAGTTGTCTTCTTTTTGTTGATTTAGTGCTTATTTTATTCTTTTTGATGTATCGTAATGTGTTACTTCCATCACTGCACAAAACCACAGGACCCACCGGGGTCAAAGGCAGCAGACCAATGCTCTAGACCCCTGCACTGGCTTTCTTAATGCAGGGTGATTGTCAGTGATCCTTAATAGCGTGATTTGATATTTTCATTCTTCAAATTCAGATTAGAGCCAGTTTAGAGCTTATAGAACTTGACCTTACAATCCCTTGACTAATCAGCACTGCTTCTTGCCTGGTGTCCAAGTGGGAGATTAATTAATGGGCTAGATGTTGCAATCCCAACTGATTTAATACAGTACCTGCTTTGGTGGGTTTTGCATACTCTGCTAGTGGCTCCTGTGGCTTTGTCCAGGGATGTAAGTAACAAATTCTGACAGTCTCCTTCTCTAAAACCTAAAAACAAAGAGTCTCAACAAAATGGTGTGATCCTCAAGGCTAAGACGCTCAGATGATCATGGAGTTCAGAGATGATGTTGCTGCCCCATAATTGAAAGTCAGAGAATTGGATTCATTTCAAAAATTGAACTGAATAAAAAAAAGCACACAAAATGCATCAAAGACTAAGATTAAGCATGAAATAAATGAGAATTAACAAAAAAGGCAAAAACTGAACAAACTCATCAAGAATGTGTAATTAATAATTAAAGAATTTGGCCAAAATTCACAGAGGTTGAAGTAGAAGTAAATCAAATGAGCAAAAATGAATAAAATAATGAATAATATAAACAAAACTTTAACAAAATAAACACTTCATAAGAAAATTCAACGTGAACAAAATAACAACAAAACGCTAACACGGAAGCAAATAAAATAATCAAGCTAATGACCAAAAACCATTAAGAAAAAGCACAGAAATTACTGTACTTAAAATTGTGAAAACTAATAAAGTTTAAAAAAGTAAGCATTTAGTAAACAAAATCAACAAAACTATTATCAAAAGTTGACAAAAAACTTAACAAAGGTGCAAATCCAAACAGAATTTATTTTTACTTTTAAAAAAAAAAATCTACGAAGTGGTTCTTTAAATTGCAACGGTTGCCGACCCCTGCTGCAGAATGTTGGCTTTCTTAATTCAGGGTGTGATTATCAAAGCTCCTTAGTAATGTGACTTCATAATACTTTCATTCTTTAAATTCAGATTGAAGTCAGATACATTTTCATTAACCTTGGAGACGACACTCAGTACTCACGTCCATGTCACATCTGGTGCGTTCATCTCTTCATTGTTACTCTGAGGTGTCATGCTTACGTAACAAGGATTTCATCCCTGTTGTCTTGCCTTCAGGTGCAGTTGCCGTACTCTGTGGACTGGATTGTTAATCTGAGCAGAAATGATTTCCAACAGCTGCTGAAGCAACATAACTTTACACGTGAACAGTTGGATTTGGTTCATGACATGAGGCGGCGAAGCAAGAACCGTCTTGCTGCTCAGCGCTGCCGCAAAAGAAAACTCGACTGCATCTACAATCTGCAGTGTGAAATCAACAAGCTGGTGAGGTTTTATTACTTGTCCTTACTGCTCTGATTACTTATTACACACGTTAATCATTTTGTGCTGGTGTGTATCTCACAGAAAACAGAGAGGGAGAAACTAATCATCGAGAAGAGCCAGCTGAATCAGCAGAAGTTGAAAGCATGTCACAGTGTTTCCACCTTATGCCAGAGAGTGTGCAATGAAGCCAACCTCCAGCCAGAGCAGCTCCAGGTGTTAGCCAAATACACTTCCTCAGATTGCCCTTTGTCCTCTTTTTTCCCCAACATAAACTCACTGCTCTCTCACCGCGGAGTGCCATCTCAGGCCCAGGCCATGCTCCCAGCCTACTCCATTGGCCTCGATACCTCTGAGACATCTGAGGATGCCTCAACCAGCACTGACACAGGTGATCTTCAACACTCAGGGAGCAGAGGATCACCGCAGGTAAAATTATGAGGTCATGACCACATTCCAGGTCCATTTATTCTACCTTAATACCAATTGCAAGTGTTTGAAAGCCCTGTGGATTGTCTCCAGCATTGCAAAGAGCTGATGACAGTTTGTTTTATTATTTTGATTTATGAGGTGAGAGGCTATTACATTATTAATCATCACAGCCAGGGAGAAGACTAAGAATGATTTAACTCTGCGACAATCACAACTTCATTCATAAATCAAACAATGCGCTCTGGATTTGTATCTGGGTTCATTGATTGATTCCCTCAGGGTGAATAATAACACAGCTATTTTGATACTAACAAAAACACAGGATACCTCAAACAGTGCTGGTTCCTCTGTAAGGGATCTCACAGGGTTATGGACCAAACAGACCATTTAACAAAGAGATGACAGAGTTTACCACGCTCGTATTTCAGGATTGTCATTGTGGTTAACTGTCCTCAGCTGACCACAGTGACACAGCTCCTCTATGTCACATACACAACTTAGCTCTGTTGTCACTCACATTTTCCTGAGTATATTGCGGTAAGAAGTGCTACACATCCTACACAGCGCCTTAAAAATTCTTCCACAACGTGATGGTTCACTTTGAAAAGCTGCCTTACACTGTTTCACAGCTTTAAAAAACACCAAATGGTCAAATGACTAGTGCAGCTCTAACTATCCTTTATATATTTAAAGTGCGTGACTATACACGTATCACTATTGTTATGTTATGATCCAGTGTTTTGATTTATCACTGGTTCCCATAGATTGATTTGACCTTTCACCTATTTTTTGACAGAATAAGTTCAACTTCTCCCCACAAACTGTACACTATGTAAATATACTGCATATAATGGAAATCGACACAAATCAGGTCTAAAGTGTTATTTATGCAAAGTATTAATCAGGTACACGTATATTTTATGATATACTTGGCAACCACGTTGTGTTGAAGACTTCCTACGAAACACAGTCAGCGGTTCACTGTATGTATTGTAATATAACTGGTGCTTAGCGCCCTCTAGTGGCAGTACATGTGCAGTAATGTGACCGAGAGCTGTGAAAATGTACATAACTGTTGTACAGAAATGTTGGTTTTATATGTTTTGCAGCAACATCTTTTATGACAATGTTCACTTTGAAACTGCACCTTTAAACAAAATAAAACCCAAATGAATCAGCATGAAAGAGAAATAAAGCCTACAAAACATGAAAGATGATTTGCTTTCATTCATTCCTACTCAACCCTTGCAACTCTAAGCCCATTTTTGCTATTTTTATCTTGCCTATTTTTTATGGGTTTTTTTTTTGTAAAACCTCAATGCTTTCATGCACACATAAGGTATATTGATATATTTTTTCCAGCATTTTTCTTTTTTTGCTGTTATAGTGCATTTTGTTTATTGTATTGTTCATTTTATTGTTCTTTTTTCATTCTTAATTTATTTTAATGCCTTGTTTTTAATTGTCGTTTTTTTGTGTATTTGTAAAGCAACATGAGTACCCAGAAAAGTGCTATGTAAATTAAATTTATGTTATAAAATGTATTTTTTTTATCATTTTGTTTTTTTTCCTGTATCATTTTGTCTATTGTTTTGTTTATTTGTGTTGGGTTTCTTGACTATTTTGTTAATTTTTGCTCATTTCGTGTATAATTTTGCTTGCCAAGCCTCAGTTCAAATACATCTTCGGGTTTTCCTAAGGCTCCTGGGGAATTACTTGTTCAACAACTGGACATAAAAATTTAGATGAAAACATAATGGTACCAAAAACACATTCAAACATATGGACATCACAAAGGGAGTGTAGAAGACAAACATGTTCCTACCTTTTTTCATTGATCTATAATATTCTGAAAAACTGTGCCTAAATGCAGAAATCTACAGCAAATGTCTTAATATGGTAACCTACATTACATTAAACACAAAAAATGTTTTGGAACACTAAAAAGCATCCCAAAACTCCCCTGCTGTGAAGATAGCATTGATGCAGAATTTAGAAAACCCAATACTGAGACATTGATCTGTATTTGTTAAATTAGTGTGAAAGCCAGGCTCATAATGTCTTTACAGGGCTCATCCTTCAACCTGTAGAGACAAATGAATGTTTTAACACTGTAATTAATCTATTCCCTTATGACTCTCTGTATCTCTCCCTTCTGTTGCTTCCCTTACTAAAATTATTCCTTTGTTGTTTTTGTCTTTTTCATTCTTTCTCTTTTATACTTAACTACATAAACTCCAATTAATGCTGGCAGTTCTCATGGCCAGCCGTGCTCTGAGCATAAAAAAGAGAGAATTAGAAGATTCAGAGGTGCAAAGGTGAAATTGGGTAATGAGGGTTAACCTCCTAAGACCTGAGCTGTTACTTGATATGGATTTTTTAAATTTCTCTTTGATATTTGGGGTTACTGGAACCTGATAAGTATATCTAGCATCATCTTTTGACATGAGAAAAATTATCTCAACATTAAAATCAGCTTTGTGTAAGAGTGCAAAACTCTTTATTTTGACCCTGAACATACTGTAGCAGTTTTATTCCTGACTGCTTTTGCATTCACTAAAAACACATACAAACATTTTGCACATCTTTTGAAAATCACAGTGCAAAATGTGTTGTCCACGTATGTGGATGCCAGGTCCTTAGAGATTTATATGTTTTGGCACTAGTTAGTGGGAATGGAGTGTTTCAGATTTCCCAGAAGTCAAAGGTCAGCATCATCCTAATAGAGGAGGTCAATTGTCTGGGAAAATATGCTGTGTTGGGTTTCAAGACTCAAATGCCTGCACTTCTACAGTATGTCTTTTACATGGTCTGTCTTTGTTGTTATACATCCATAGACACTGTTTTAAAAGCACTTCATATATAAATTCCTGGTAACATATAAGCATGTAACAATTAACTACACTTAGAGAGTATTGATTTGTGCCTTTTCTGCAAACATTTCTGAAGGGAATAAGAGAAACGTATAACAAAATCAAGAACATGCCCTAAATAAGCAACTAAGTTAACTAAAATGAACAAAAAAGCAAAAAAAATGCACTAAATAAGCAACAAAATGAACTAAAATATACAAAAATCATAAAATGCACTAAATTAGCAACAAAATGTGTTAAAATCAACCAAATAATCATGAAAATGCACCAAATAAGCAAAAAAAATGAATAAAAAAATTAAAAAGTCTGCTAAATATGCAACAAAATGATGTAAAATCAACAAAAACTCAAGAGAATGCACTAAACAACTAAATAACTTAAAATGAGCACAATAATCAAGAAAATAAGAAACTAATTAGGAAAATGGACCAAATAAGTAACAAAATGAACAAAATCAATAACAAGTTGAACAGAAATAAACCCAGTAATGAATAAAACTGTCATTATTTATGTAAGGCATGCATTCAACAGACCCAAAAGTGGCATACAATCTACTATTGAAACAACAGAAAATGACAGAAAAATAATTTAAAATGTAGCTTTACTATGATTGGACTCTCATTGCTTTATTTTTGTTTTCAGGTATTTACAAGTGTAAGTTTAGTCTTTATTTAGTGACTGTCAGGCTTGATACTTCAAGAGGTTGAAGATCATATGTAAAAAAAAAACGAATGACATCAAAAGATTATTTGCAAAATCACGTTTTATTGGGACCCCACATTGCGCAACGCAACACTACGAATGTAAGGGAAGAAACAAAAATACCTTTACATTATACTTATAGATTTCAACAAAATTATTTCTACACTGCTTTTGTATTAGTTTAGTAATATTCCTGAAATGTACACCTTTAAATGTGATGTAGACATATAGCATTTTGTATGAAGTGAAGAAATGCCCATAGTTTGAACAACAGGTGGCACCATAGCAGCATTTTTGTGTCGTGCAAGTAAGGAGAAGACTTGACCCAGTGAGACTGTATCATCTTGTGGATGATTTATGTAACTTGCCTGGAGACTCAGCAGGTTTCCATGTGATCAGACTGACTGAATGTATCTCGATCTAATGTTGTCATCTGAATTCAGTGGAGAACATCACAGGGAGGGCATGTGAATTGAATTGAAATGCATTGCATATGACCAGCTTCACCACACCATTGTGCCTTCTTTTCTCGCTGCCTTAAGTATCAATTCTCTCCCTGCTCATTTTCTCGTCTTACTATCTGCCTCCCTGTCGCTCTGACTCTGAGTTGAGATGTGGGTGTTTTCCGTAGGTGGTTCTCTGGCAGAGCTGGTGAAATACACACAGCACAATATGTAAGGCTCATAAAGCCAGTAATAAACCTTTAGATCTGTGTCACAAAGAGTTAACAGGCGTGCTGTTTCAGTTAGCTTCACTTTTAATTAACATCTTGGATAACACTTCAGAATACCAAATGATGTGTGGTTACTAAGATACCAGGGAGGGACAAATCCACAATTGTGGAACACAGATAAACATGCTTTTCAGACATTTATTCATAAATTTCAGTTTTCTTCCAAAGTGTGTTTAAAGCATTCTGGGTGACTAGATGACCAAATCTAATCCCCTCAGGCAGAAAATCATCCACTCAGTCATGTGCCTTCCTAATGAGAACCTGAGAGTCCTGGATCGAGCCAAAGTCACACACACGTGCACACACACACACACACACCCCCCCACACCCACACACACACACACACACACCAGTCCAGTCTAATAAAATTACAAGTTGATTCACTGTCATTTAAGAGTAATTTGTGAAGTTCTGCTGCTTTACTCTGAGTCTAGATTTGCTGAAAAAAGTTATAGGGAAGAGTGGGGTAAGATGAACCATTTTTTACTTGCATTGTCATTTTTACTTGCTTTGTCATTGTAAAATGCATGAGGTGGAGCAGTGAAGCATGATTTTCTACAATGTTCAACATATGGTGAAACAAGTCAGTTGTGTAATATTGCATTGAAATTATAGTTTATGGTTCAGAGACTCAATGTAACTTTTGAAATTTATGGTAGGGTAAGTTGAATTGAACCACAGCCATGATTTGGGAAAATTGTTGTTAGCTATGCAATTCAGGCTACTCATTACATAAATGAGTGACTTGGTTATATTCACTGGCAAATGATGAATATGTATAATACACATTTTTAGACAAGGATAAATTTGCTTTGATAGAATAAATCATTATACCTGACATGCAGAAAATTTACTGTGATAAGCAAAAATGTATTTTGTGTAAGAATGTACTAACCACTTACTGCATCACAGACAGAGAGAAATGTTAAGTGCTCCCTGAATTTAGTGTCACATGACAACAGATCATTGCTTTTGTCTAGAAACGCGATGGGTCAACTTACCCAGTGGCTCATTTTACCCCACTCTCCCCTACTGTGACACTAAACTCATGATGTAACATCCGGCATGATGAGCCAAGTTAATCTGTTAAATTGTGAAATCCACATTGTTTAAGTCTTATTATCTAATGTTCATGCTGTTAATTACCAACAAGAACTCATGCATTAACCCATGATACTGTTGAGATCAAACATGCAAACAGAAGAAAGTATGCATAATGCAGGAGACTTAATAACTGTAGCATACTGTAATAAAAACACTGACTTTTGTTTATTGCAAGTGTCCACATATGATAGAGGTGCAGACTCAGCATAATGGTACATAGAATGGGTGCAACAGCATTCTGATATAACATGAAGTAAACACTGTCACAGAGGACGAGATGGGCACATGAAAAGGAAAGGAGGTAAAAGGTAAGGAAGCTGGAAACAGCCATCAAGAGGGCAGAGAGAGAGAAAAGAAACAAAAACAGAGAACAGAGTGGGAGAGGAGAGAACAAGGTATAAAAAGGCAGGAGAATGTAAAACTGTGTGTATGCATTTGAGTGAGCTGCAATAAATAGCTTCACACAGATGTCAGAGGATAGTTGTGAAAAAACGACCTGTTACCATGGATACAGAGTTAGACTTTGGCAAGTGAACTCAAGAGAGTGTCCAGTCGGCAACCAGATAACCAACACATTTTCTTCTCTGATAAAAAAACAGAACACACAGACACATCTATGCCTGTAGTGCACTCACTCGTCACAGGCAAAATGTCTAGCTTTGTTGTGGAAGTTAATTTAGACAATAAGAGTCTGTTCCTTTAACAAATATGTCTGACAGGCTTCAAAAGACTGTTTGCCTGAAGCGGCTCCTACGTGTTTGTGTTGTCTAGTCAGTTACAGGAAGGATTATAAACAAAATAATATATGACTGTATATTTTAAACAGCAAACACTAGTAAAAGTGTAATTCTGTAAATAACTTACAAAAACATACACAAAAATAATGTTCTATTCATATGTGCAAAATACACGTTATCAGACAATAGTAATTCCAGTTATGTGTTCACAAGTACTTTCTTAGGCTCTTCAAAAAATATCAAAAGGAGTTATTTCCTCTTGTCTTATTTTTTCATCAAAATGGGAGTCAGTAACAAGGAAACTACTTCATTTTTTCTTGATTTTCACATTAAAGGTGCAGTCTATAATATTGGAAAACTAGTTAGTAGCTGATTGCTAGTGGTGGACCGATGTAAATGATTAAACGGGTGACCTGTCAGTCAACATGGCTTACAACGTCATAGACGCACTCACTTGCACAGTTGAAAACAGTTGTAGCAGTAGCTACTACGAAGCTAGCAACTGTAGCTTATCGAACCATAGGATGACAGAGGAGAGACAGCCTGCATTTCAGATTTCTTCCAATTCCTTCTGGTACAGGTAAGAAAGAACTAGCATACTAGGTTGACAACCATGATGTATGCCACGTTGACTAACAGGTGTCGCCAATTTAATCATTTATATTGGTCCATCACAAACGATCTGCTAGTGGCTAGTTTCCCATTGCAAACTGCACCTTTAAAGGATCCATATCTTAACACTTAAATTTAGAACTGTAACGTTTATATGTGTCTAAAAGTTCTGTAAAGGTATAGACAAAATCAAGGAGACAACCATGTCAAGAGCGGACCTGAGTCCAGGTGGGTGAGGACTAGGCCTCAAGCTGAGGTGATTCACAGGAGTTGTGACGTTACATCTGAAGGAAAGGGCAAGTTTTCAGGCCGATCCAGCTGACCAGATCAGAAGAGCTCTGTGCGCTGTTTGTCCCTGAACTGACAATTTTGATACTGCAACATAATTTTTGAGTCCAGGTTCATGTTTTATCATGTTAAAAAACACAGAAACTTGAGGATGGATGGATATTGCCTTGGATTTATGATGGCCTTTGCAGTACATGCTCTGATTTTACTGAAAGGTGTTGTATCTGCCCACTTGTGATGGTTAAAGAGGTGGTCATTCTGAATGCGACTGGGATCATATTGTGACAAAAAACCAATGAACACACAATAATGACCTGTACATGTTAGAAAATGTCAGGAATGTTGGGAACTTGCTCAGAGGGGCGGGCCTGATATTAGCCTCCCTATGATTGGTTGGAACTTGTGATGTTTTAAAATCTAAATTTTTAAATTTGGAATCTTTTCTATTGGATCATGGGTGTGACAAATGCAACTGGACTATGACTGGTTATGACTTGTGATGTCACACATCACAAACGGTTTGTTTATCCTGTTGTTCACCTTTTTGTGGGAATTTCTTAAGAGTGGTAGCACAGAGCAAATTCAGGGTTTCACAGCTTTTATTACACCTTGTACAGTTTGCATATGTAACCCTCAAAAACCAGTAATGACAGATCTTTACAATCTGGGGCCTTTAAGCTAAAAGTATTTTTTTTTTCATCTCATTTGTCTCCTCATTTAATTTTGTCATGAATGCCGTCCTTTGCTTGTATTACATTAAAATTTTGAGATGTCTCATAGAGCCCAGAAAGTACAGGAGGTCTACTTCTATCTGAGGTTAATTGAATATAATGTCTGCCAAAGGTTTTATTGATATGCTTCTCAAAATGCAGAACTGAGTCCACATAACCTTAGTTTGCAGTATCCACTTTCATCTGTGTGCAACATCCGAACAAATACCACAAACTAATTCTCATTTAGGCCGATTGAAGGTACATCATATCATAAGGTGAAGCGACTGTCCCTCTGAGTCCTTCTGATTTGTGCCTTTTCACCAGCCTCTTACTTTCTTATTTGAAGCATCCAGTGCAGTTCATCTGCCTGCTGGAGCTGATTTGAGGTGAGATGGTGTCTGGTATCACAGATTTCAAGATGTCATTCTCTGTAGCCATGATGTGCTTGACAAGGAAGTTTGCAGCTTCGTTAATGTTAAGGTTGTCCTAGAGGAGAGAGAAAAACTGTCATTAAGTAAGGTTATGTTCAGAGGTGGATAGTACTCAGGTACATTTACTCCTTCACATGTACTTGAGTGGTTTTTGCCATAAAATGTATCTCTGAGAGTAGTTGTTTTGCAGAATATTTACTCTCTTACTCAGTTACATGTGTGATGAAAAAATGTACTTCTACCGCCTCGATAAATTGGAGCATAAAGGTTGGAATGAAAAAAAGAACAAAAGACACAATAATCAAAATTAAAACAAACTGAGCGAAATTATCAAGCAAATGATTACAATCAATCAACTAATCAACAAAATGAGAAAAATATGCACCAAAATAATCACAAAGAGTTATATGAGAGTAATGCTGGCACCTTTGTGTGTTTTTAATGCAGCGCCACCTGAGGGATTGAAGGTCTCAGACATTCAGTGTTTGTTTTTGGCCTTGCCGCTGACTTGCAGAAGTTTTTCCAGATTCTCTGTAACTTTTGAAGATGTTATGGGCTGTAGATGAAGAAGTCTACAAATTCCTTGCAATTGTATGATGAGAAAAAATTTTCATAAACTGTTGGACAATTTGCTCACATAGTTGTTCACAAAGTGGGGCACCTCGCCCCATCTTGGCTTGTGAATGACTGAGCCTTTCGAGGATACTCCTTTAACACCAGGTCATGACGCTCACTCGTTTCTAGTTAACCTGTTTACATGTGGAATGTTCCAACAGGTGTTTTCCTCAATTCCCATCCTCAACTTTCCCAGTCTTTTGTTGCCTCTGTCCCAGCTCTCTGGGACATGTTGCAGGCATCAAATTTAAAATAAGTGAATATTTGAAAAAAAAAAGAAAAAGAATCATGTTTATCAGTTTGAACATTAAACATATTGTCTATTTAAGCGTATTCAAGGGAGTATAGGTTGAAAATGGTTTGCAAATCATTGAATTCTGTTTTTATTTACATTTTGTGCAATGTCCCAACTTCACTGGAACTGGGGTTTTTAAATCCAGATTAACATTATGGACATTTAAACATAAAACAGCCACAAGGTAATATTTACGGTTTTGTTTTTTGCACAATCTGAAAGATACAATATGTCAAGTAATTTATAACAGTTTGCAATCAATAGCATACATCTACTCATTTTCACTGTCATTTTAGACTGATTTGCACTGACAGACCTTGTAAAGACAGAAGCTTTAATAATAAACCCAAAGACCAAAACACAGAATAGCATGACAGAGGACATTTTTATGTGCTAGAAATGGCACTGGGCTAATGTGAAATCTATAAATGTTTTTAATTGTAGCTAACAGATATGTATGTTTCCCTAATCTAAGTTAAAGTGTGTATGAACCTACAGCTTATGACCTTTGACCTCTGAGAATGTTGAGTTGTTCTGCCACAAGGATAGTTGCACTTCCACACCTTTGTGTTGACAAAAAATGCATGAAAGAGGACAACATTAATAGACTTTTAAATCTTATGTTAGTGGAATGAAGTGCCTAGAGATAATCGGCGATTATGATTGGCGCTATACAAATAAAGATTGATTGATTCATTGATTCGGTAAAGGTACGTCT
This sequence comes from Pseudamia nigra, assembly GCA_029823295.1. Classification (NCBI taxonomy): domain Eukaryota; kingdom Metazoa; phylum Chordata; class Actinopteri; order Kurtiformes; family Apogonidae; genus Pseudamia; species Pseudamia nigra. The sequence continues at coordinate 15,886 of JAQQAE010000430.1, forward strand.
TGCAAAATCAAATAAAGTAGTTTTACAGAGAGAGTAGAGAACAGGAGGGTTTAAAGCATAAAGTGAATTGACCTTGGGAGATTTTTGAGAAACATAAGTCTGCGCTCAGTATTACTTTTAACTTTTCACATCTCCAACTTGTTGTGACCCTGGTTTTTAAATTTGTTCCACACAGCCACTTTCCACAAGGATATGAAATTCCAGTTGGAAGTCACGTGAGTCGGAGGAGATTGTCGGCTCATGATAACTAAACATAAATGTGCAAGAGCAATAAACACAAAAAAGCAAATGACAGTACAACGGATACTCTGGTCTCACCTTAGCCGAGGTCTCAAACCACCCGACGAAGCCATGATCCTTGCAAAACTGGTCCATTTTGATGCAGTTGTTGGTCAGTTCTCGCCCCTGGTCACACTTGTTTGCCAGGAGCACAGTAGCAACGCTCTGTCCATTAGTCAGCACTAGTTTAGAGTCCAGGTCCTCTTTCCACTTCATGACCGCGTCGAAGGTCGTAGGCCGCGTCACATCAAACACTATGAAAGCTCCCATGGCTTCACGGTAGTACACTCGTGTCATGTTACCGAAACGTTCTTGACCTGTGATGAGCAAACATGTCATATGTGTGACAACAGTTAAATTAATCTTCATTCATTTCTCACATGTTTAGAGCAAAGTAGAAAACAAGTAAATGCAGCTGGCATTAAGACTGCAGTTATCAGTGCCAGTTTTCCCGTGAAGCAGCACATTCCCGTGCTCTGACTGTCATGTTTCAGTTACCCACACAGTGAATGAGACGTCTTGTTTTTGCCAATAATAGGCCTACTTAAATTGACCCTACACTCAGCCTGTCAAGAAGTGAAAAAAATGTTCAGTTGTCTATAATGGTATTTTTATGGTACGTGTAGATTGTGCACTGTGGATAAAGAATTTAAGACAAGGAATGAAAATGAGAAAAAGAATTTAGAAATTAGTAAAACTAAACAGAATAGTCAAAAAATGTGCGGAAATGAACCAAGTAGCCAGGAAAATGAGGAAAACAAAACGGTCAAGGAAATGAGTACAGTTGAACAAAATAATCAAGAAAGTGAATGGCAATGATCAAGAAAACAATAAAATGAATAAAATCAGCAAAAATATAACAACAATAAAAAAATTGACAAAAATTAAGAAAATGAGCCACAAAATGAACAAAATAATCAAAAAACTAAAAAAATTAAACAAGAGAATGAAATGAAATAACTGAAAAAATGAACTGAAAATGAATAAAGCCATTGAGAAATTGAAGAAAATAAAGAAGCAAATACAATGAAAAAATTAAATAAGTGACATAAACTAAAATGAAAATTCATATGAAAAATGCTAAATGAATCTGCATCATTATAACAATGATTAATGTATTCTACATGCTATAAAATAATAACCCTTATAACAATGAAAATTTACCTCATTATAACAAAGTCTCAAACCAAAATAAACACAATTTTCAAAAGCATATTTTACTGATGTTGAGGGCGACAAATCCCCACTGAACTCTATGCCTATGCTGTACATGTCCTTTGTAGTTTGCTGGTTTTCATTAGTACCTGGGGCTCTGTGTTCTCGTTTCAGCGTTAGCAGTTGTTCATCGAAGACTGTGCATTTTAGGTGAAACCCACTTGTTTTACACACCAGCTCCTAAAAATGCTGCGCTATGCAAGAGTCCAGCTTTGGCTTTGCTAAAACTATTCTGACAATGACAAACAGCATCTTGTTGCTTCATGAGTAAGAGGAAATGGAAAAATGTGACAAGACATCGACACTAGACTTCCTTTTTTCAGGCAAGAGAATGTATGAATAATATTCATCACTCACAAGGAACTCTCTTCTGCATCCTCACACATGGTCACATACATCACTGGACATGGTGTCACTGAAGATGCTCATTATTGATTTACATAAGCACAGCATATAACATTTAAAACATATTATAACACACTAAAGTTGCATAATCAGTTATATCAAAACAGTAAGAGCAATATGGTGTAAGCCTGTATGATTATGTAATCGGTATGAAAACTGAAAAACAACACCAATTTGCTTGTTTGATGACAGGCCCTGTGTCAAACATGCTAGAAAAAAGTCACAGCTTCTTTAAGTTATTGTTTTTGTTTTTTTAAGTAATATTTTAATGATAATTTGCAGGGGCATTTTGGACCCTTCTTGTAAGGGCTCCAGCACCCCTACAGTATATCTTATGTCAGCTCCCTATAAAGATTTAAATTACTATATTCAGGAATATGTTTTACATTTAAGCTTTTAGACACATTTTTACAGCGCTGTAGCCAAATGCAAAAAGTAAAAACATGCTCATCTTCTACACTCCCTTTGTGATGTCCATCTGTGCAAATGAGTCTTTGGTGACAGTGTGTTCTGAGCTCAGGAAAATCCTGTAGATGTGTTTCAACCAAGGTTTTCTGAATAATAAATCCACACAATGAACAAAATAGTCAGGGAACACAACAAAAAATGAACAAAGTAATAGAAAAAATAATCAAGGAAAGGAATAGAAATGATTTTTTAAAAATGAGGAAAATAAGCAACAAATTAATAAAACTGCACTAAAAGAAGAAACCAAATTAACCTAAAACCAACCAAAAGGACCAATAGTCAAGAACAGCAGGAAAAACACATAAAAATTAACATGAATGCAATTTTCTTTCTTTTTTGTAGGAGGAAAGGGACAAAAATGAATAAAATAAGCAACAACATGAACAGAAGGGACAAAATAACCCCCTGTAAATGAACAGAAATGACCAACATAATCAAGAAAATTAATGAATAAAAAGGATCTAACACTTTCGTAAACAAGACATTTGCATATTTTGTGGTTTAATTTAATAAATGAATGCGTAAAACACTAACAGTAACTCATTAAAAGTACTGTTGCAACAATAGCTATGAAGATTACGCTTAGGTTCACATTTCTCTATGAATAATATATGTATTTTCTTGACAACCAAGAAAGTACAATCAAACTGCAATCACAATATTGCCCTCAGTACTGTGTGACATTTTCACCAGATCATACAGCCCCACACCAAACTCATACAACTGAATAGACAAAGCCCTGCCCGGCTCAGTTATTATTCATAATATCATCTGGTAGATCTATTTAAAGCATGTGCTTCCATGTGTGTGTGTGACAGAGGAATGATGTTTTGTATTTATTTAGGCTACAATGACACTCCTGTCCTGGCTTTTAAATCTCCCTCACATGGTCCCAATCACATGATGGAGCACCATACCTAGACTGAATGACTGGATGACAGTGTGATGGTCTTCCCTAAGCAAATCATTTGTACCTGTGTGTGTGTGTATGTGTGTGTGCGCGCACACGCGTGAGACCGTGAGCTGCACTTCTCCACAATGACTTCGCATCTCTCTAGCTTTCGCAATTTTATAGCAGTCATGCCTTTCTGCCAAGTTGAAGATAAGTTTTATCTCACAACAATCAAATTTACAGGAACTCAAATCGACTGCTTAGGCAATGGGTATTTGTCACTCAATTCAACCTAATTCCAGCATGTCAGAAATGTTACAATACAGACGCTTTGACCAATAAATTATCTGATCCTATACATAAAAAATTGATATTGATATGAAATTGAGTGAAGATGACAACAATGAGACAGATAAGCCAAATTCCGTGTCTTCACTTGCCCACCTGCAATGTCCCACAGCTGCAGTCTGATGGTCTCCGAGTCCCAGTTCAACACTTTGAGGGCGAAGTCCACTCCGATGGTGGCCCGGTAGTTGGTGGAGTAGGTCTGATGGACGTAGCGCCTGATGATGGACGTCTTCCCGACTCCCAGATCTCCGATAACCAGCACTTTGTACAGATGCTCTTTCTGCAGGGTTTGCATCCCGTTAGAGTGTGATTTGTGGTTGGTCATTTCACCTGTCGCAATCCGACTTGTGAACTTTAGCTCGGTTTGGTGTCTCCTCTGGTGTTTGTGTGTCTCCGTCCTTGACCGTGGTGCGTTTAGGTGCCGCCCTGCCCTGTGGGGAAGTGGATGATCTGCTCAGGGGCTGTACTTGGGAACTTGTGACCTCTCCTCACCACCCAGAGGAGACACAGTTCCTCGTGTTACATGCAACAGTTCACTCTGTGTGCAGACGCCACCATGCTTCTATAAAGGCTGGTACAAGTTACACCACACTTGCTACAGTTTTGGGTCAGTTACTGTATTATATTTGTCACGCAGCACAGCTTGGTCAGCAATTTCAAAATCCAGGTGACCTGCTCCCTTTGATGCAGCATCTGTATGAATAAACCTGAATATTTGCCGTGATTATATTTTAGTATTTGAGGTATGCAAAGATTTTATTCCTGTAAACATTTGGTCATTTTTTTGCAACATAAATGCCCTGAAATGACCTCATCACGTCTGTCAAAGATGCAGCTGTGCCAGTGTTGAAATTATTTTTTAATTTTTTCTGTACTGTGTGCTTATTTTAAAACGATCTACTTACTCCAAATAAACTGAGTTATTATGTACATCACCAACACATTATGATAGTTGAGGTATAGTGAGTGAAGGGTAAACTACTGTATATTCATAGATGGTTAATGGCCAAATAGAAATGAGAAAAGTGTAAAGAAATGAACTAGGTTATTTAAACAAGGGATTTCCAACCCCTTCCCGGGACCGACATTCTGACTACAAAGCAACCTGGAAACTACGGCTGTTCAGTATGAGGACAGGTGTTGAGATTAGGTTTTTTGTTACGTGTAATTTCTGGGCATGGTGAATTGTCTTAGCAGTATAGTGGTGGATAGGGACAGTCTCATATCATTGACTCCAGCCTTGTCCTTTAATTATTCTTTGGGTACAACAGTGTGGAAAATCCACTCTCACAGAGATATGTAGTTGCAAATGGTACATTACTGCTTTTGCTGCAAGCTTTGACAGGCTTCGATTGCAAGGTTTTCATCTGCTGCCTGTCACTGGCTTTTTTCTTACGATGAATGACCCATTATGATGCTGGCTGGACATTGAAACTACAAACCCAGGGATGACTTGCAGTGCTTTCATGGACCATTAGTGAGCTGTGGACCACTAGTGGAAAACCTCTGACTTAAACTATTGAAGGAAAAGACTTCAAGAGAATGTTACAGAAACTGATTAAATGCACCCATCTGAAATGTACATTTCCATTCATGTGTAAATCCTTTAACAATAATGAAGTACTGTATTTTCCGGATTAAAAGTTGTGGTTTTTTGCATAGTCTGGCGAGGGGAGCGACAAATACTGTACATTGGAGCGACTTATATTTTGAATAAATCCGACTATAGGGTGCTTGTCACACTGACAGCTGCTAGAGGAGACAAGACGCAGCGCTGCTCAGGCGCGCACCCGCGGCCGCGCGCCTGAGCCTCGAACAGACGCGACCTTTTTCTCCAAAGCAACTAATACACGTTTTTTTCCTCTTCATTATGCATTTTTTTGGCTCGTGCGACTAACATACAGTACCTGAGCGACTTTTAATCAGGAAAATACGGTGACTGTGAAGTATTCACATAATGCCACAGTGAATTCATCATTAGTTGATAGTGAGCATAAGGTTCTAAGGAAAGTTGTACATTAGTTCAGCATTACAAGTATATGAATTTGTACCCAACAAGTAAAGTGTGACATCAGACATTTTTAAATTTAATATGTTTCACAACAGTCTCCATCGTGTGCTGCATACTATATACTATGACCTGTTCAAAAGCAGTAGTCAGTTATTTTCCTCCACAGTGTTGAGTTTGAACTACACAATAGCTCGTAGATGAATTATCCAATGAACTCTAAAAGCCTGATTCAAAGAAGGCCCTGAACCGGACACAGAAGTGGTTCCCACACTTTTTCAGCTCAAAACCTTCTCCTTCAGATCTAAACTGTTAGATGTAAAATAGAATTAGCCTTGTAAGAATGTAGACTGAAAGGTGGTATTCACAGTGTTAAATCAAAACAAATAAAATAAGTACTAAATCAACAAAAATGGAATAAAAACAAAATAATCAAGAAAATAAAAATAAGAAACCATCAGAATGAACAAAAGTGAACAAAGATAACAAAAAACAATGTATAAAAGTAATAATTAGGATGCAAAGACCCAAGCAGCCTTGTAACTTTATAAGCTGTGATTTCATTTTGTTTTTGATCTATTAGTCTGTTTTTATTGCACCTTGTACAGCACTTTGGGGAGCACCTGTTGTTTTTAATGCCATATGGACAATAACTTCACATTGAAGTTGTATATGTGTGCAGCATATCATTTGCTCATCATTTGACACTTATCCTAAGAGAAAACAAAAAACTACTGTGTAATAGGCATGACCTTGAGCTTCAGCCCCTCACCCCCACAACTGTGTTACACCTTAGGATTGTTGTTGCAGGCCTTCTTGTACTTTCCCCTCATTCATATGTTTATTGTAGATGTCGTGGACACAACATACAGTTAGATCCTTTTTCATGTATGTCAAATTGGCGTGATTACATATTAGGTTCCTGCACCGCTGCATTAATGTCTTCAAGCCACAGGTTGAGCTGTGTGTGAGTTAGCAATTTATAAGTGATCTCATCAGCATTTCATATAGGACAGTAACCTTTCCCTGCAAAAATAACTGTGCTTCATTAAAGTTGCAGACTATTATCCGGTTGACCTATAATTAGGATTTTACACTCAGTCATCATATATTAGGTTAAATATTAACTCAGTCTAATGCAGCATCCCTGCAATGAAGCCTATAAGATTCTAATATATACCTGTATATAGAAACCTGTTGAGTAAACCTTAAGGTCATTGTGAAGGCTGGAGCGTATAGTGTCATACTGTATCGTACTGACAGGTGTGTTTCCCCATTTCATTTTTTCAACATGAGGACCACTATTCAATCTCAAAAATAAACAATGAGTTCCATCAGAACCTGCTTTTTCCCTGAGCTCTGGAGCTATTATGCTATAAACAGTATTAATAAACTCTGGCTGCTGTCTTGTGATTATTGTCATCACCGGACATTTTTGGTCGGCAACTTATGACATAGGAAATTACATCATGTATTTTTTTTAAATAAAGCATGCCCTAGAAACCCTATTTCCAGTAAAGTTTATTAATTATCACACAGTTATTTGACATAATTAACTACTTATTTAAAAAAGGTCCACATATAACATCAACTTAGCAAGTATAAAAATATCATTACACAAGATCCAGTTCTTCAAAACATCACCATTAAAATATGAGGAACATTTAGGTTGGAGTTCAGAAAATTTAAATCTTACAAAACGATTGTGGCAGAAAAGTTAAACATCACACTATAACAGGTAAAACCTATTTTGTTACACTTTCATCTTGTACAGTATTAATACAAATGATGATTTTGGTGTAAAACTTGATCAATAAAATGATTATAATGCAGCAGAAGCCTACATTCTATGTTCAGTCTGTATAAAGAAGCAAAAATAAACACAAGACAAAAGTGTTCTACACCTTACAGCAGTGAGTTATTACCATAAAGCAAAAACTGGATTGGTACAAATCCGCATGCAGCTATGACTGTTATATAGTATACTGCTTATAAAATGTATTCACTTTCCTTGGATTTTTTTTTAGGTTTTATTGCATTATAAACTCACAAAAATGAAGAAAAAACAACTCCATAATGTCAAGATAAAACCAGATTTCTAGTTATTAAAAATACACATCATAGAAAATGGGTGACTGCATAAGTATTTACTCTGTTTAACATGACTGGCCTAAATCAACAGAGGTCTAGCCAATGATGCTGGAAGTGTGACAGGAAGTCTGACAGGAGATAATGTAAATGCACCGAACCACTGCTAGACCTTCCTGTGTGTGGAAGGTCCAGTCACTGGGGATCAGCATTCCTGAAATCAACTACACTATGAATTTGAAAGAACACTCCAAGCAACTCCCTGAAAAGGTTACTGAAAAGTACTGTATATGGATACAAATTCATTCCATGTTGCTGAATATTCCCACAGTTCAGTTAAAGCCATCGTTAAGAACTGGGAGGAATATGGTACATTTTTTAATGTTCCTGAAGTAGGTTGTCCTCACAAAAGGAGAGACCGTACAAGAGGGAAACTAGTAAGGGAGGATGAAAACATACAGTACCTATGATGAGTTTGAGTGAGTTAAAGGCTTCAGCTACTGTGACTAAATAAACTTTGAATAAAGGAACTGTTGGTCACGTTCTTCACCAGTCAAAGCTTTATGGGAAAGAGGAAAAAGCTCTGATTAGATATTCATTAAAGTTCACCCAAAGTCAACCAGAAGAAGGTTCCTTGGTCAGATTAGATCAAAATTGAGCTTTTTGTCCATCAGACTAGACACTGCACATCATCATAAATAGACCATGTGCACTCTGAAGCATGGTGGTGGCAGCATCATGCTGTGGGGATGCGTCTAAGCAGCAGGCCCTGAAAGACTTGTAATGGTAAAGCGTATGATGAATGCAATAAAGTTACAACCTGATTCAGTCTGCAATTAAATACTAATAATGGGCTGGATTTATGTAGCACTTTTCATGACATCCAAGTCACCTCATAGCACTTTGCACTGAACCTATTATTGATCCACTCCGCTGTCTGTACACAAAGCTGCCCTCAGGTAGACTGATGGGAATTTGCCTGCCAATCTGTGCCAACAGCCTCTCCGACTCATTCACATTCATACAAGGCACGGAGAGTGAAGTGAAGTGCCCAAGGACACAAAGACAGGAAGTGAGGTTTGAACCTCCAATCCTCTGGTTAGTGGAGGTCTGCTCTACCTCCTGAGCCACTGCTGTGCTTACATCTTGGAAAAGCAATAATTTTCCAGGAAGACAATGACCCAAAGTACATTAAAAAGTCAAGAGACAATACGGAGTCAGAGCTCAGACTTCAATTCAAGAAAGTTTGTAACAGGACTCAAAAAGGGTCACTCTCTCCTGATCACCCCATCCAATGTGTTTGAGACCGACCCTAAAGAGTTAATTCTGTAATTGCTGATCTAGAGAGTACTGAATTAAAACGGGCGAATACTTGCAATCATTTAGTTTCCATTATACGTACATCTTTAAGTAACTGACATTCTGTCATAGAAATAGGTTTTCACGTTGACATTAAAGAGTATTTTGTACATTCCTGTCACAAAAGCCAACTTACAGTGGTAGCAACTCAATTTATAAAGGAATAAAAGGTGAAAACATCCAAGGGAGTTGAATACATTTCAAAGGCTGTGTATATTGTGTTTTTATCCTAAAAATTTGCAAAAATATTGCAAAAAACATTAAACTATTCCAGCCAGTGTAAACATAAAAAGATAATCCATGTTTGAAAGACCAGTTAATCAATAAACATATGAACATTGTTAATTGCTTTGTACTGTAGGTCAAAGTTGAATATCTTGAAGCCCGTGAACCCAAACCAATATGTAAAGAATTTTCATGGAATGAATATTCTGATAAAAGTACAAATTAGAGAGTAAAGAAAAAAAATAATAAAGTGTTACATATTCTCTTTATAATTCCTGAAACAGTTGAGAAATCTAAGTCTATGCAGGTTAATGTTGACACTCTTATTGGCAAGTGAGAGCCCATTTATACAGTGCTGTGAAAAAGTATTTGCTCCCCTCTTCTTAAATCACAAATTAACTGTGATTAACCACATTTCTTGGAAAGTATAGTTTGACTCACCACATGCAGCGCTGATTACTGCCAGACGTGTTGGATTAAGAAATCACTTTGATAGAACAAAAAAAGTAAAACTTCTTAGAAAGCAACAAATCATGGCACGATCTAATGAAATTCAAGAAAAGATGGGAAACAAGGTCACTGACATCCATCATTCTGTAGGGGTTACAAAACCATTTCAAAGGCTATGGGACTCCAGTGAACCACAGTGACAGCCGTTATCTGCAAATGAAGAAAAATTGGAAGAGGGATAAAAACTCCCAGGAGTGGCTGGCATACCAAAATTATTCCAAGAACACAAATGGTAGACCCCTCCAGGAACTTTCTGGAAGATGTGTTCCATTTGATCAAAAACTAATTTACAGTAATTCCATTTTTGACCAGAAAATCTTGTAGAAGAATGTCTGCCCATCAGTTCATGACCTCAGGGTCAAGTGCACTTGGGTTACGGAACAGGACAATGATCCGAAACAGACCTGGTAGTTCATCTCTGAGTGGCACAAAAAAAGGTTTGGAACTGGCCTAGTCAAAGTCTGGACTTAAATCAGGCTCACCTTAAACAGGCTGTTCATGCTCATAGCCCCCAATGCAGCTGAATTAAGACTATTCTGCAAAGAAGAATGATATGAAAGATTCACTTGAAATTATTGCAAACACTTGATTACAGTTCTTGCTGCCAAGAACACATTTCACATATGACCCATTAGGTTTGACTAGCTTATCCCCTTAATAAATAGAATTATTACTTGTAAATTGCATTTTGTGGCCACTGTCTAAAATTAAAATTTGTTTGATGATCTGAAACATATAAGTGTGACAAACATGCAAAAAATGAGGAATCAGCAATGGGGCAAACACTTTTCACTGCACTGTAAATATTATCTAGTTCTAACTATGAATACCACACAGCTAAATAAGCTGTTGTGCAACCAATGCCTGAGAAATCTGACACATATTTGATTGGCTTCCTTCTCTCTTTTGTAGATCGGTTTAAACTGAATTGTAATAAAAAACTTTGTATCATTATTTTGCTTCTGATAATATCTAACAATCTTATCGTTACTGATATATACTGTAGAAACTATCATTACAAATACAAGAGTGCAAAGAAATCTTGACATTGTGCAAACAAATTCATTTTTTTGCCAAGAATCAATAACACTCATTTAGTCATAAGAAGTCAGAAAGTCTGTGGCTTGGATTGTCATGTGCCTCACCTGGTAGAGCAATAGGAATATCAAATGATCAAAAAAATCTGTAAAGAGTTTTGGTTCAGCCACATCCTGAGGTGGAAGGTCTTTTTGGTCCACTTCATATGACAACTTGTTTTCTTATATTCAGCTAAAGCACATCTGGAGAAGTTAATCAAAAACAACATCTAGTCCAGAAAGTCTTTGCGGAGGTCAACAGCTGATGACGCTGTTCTTCTGGGAAATCAAGAGCTGCTTCTCCGATCTCACAAGAGGAGGAAATGACATCCTTGCAACAAAAAAAAAATGGAGATGAAAATGGTCCTTGAGAAAGCCTCATACAGTACAACCTGACTTGCACCTTGTTTGTTTACACTTCAGTATCATCATCATCATGCATCAGGAAGTACTTTGCACTGCATCCTGATGATAAATTGGTGGTCAGGAAAAAATGTTTCATCCGTAACAAAAACATCAAATGTACATTGAATCAAGAGAAATAGTATAAGTATTACTACAAATTACATTTCTGAGCGTATACTAAGGAAAGCAACTGTCTTTAGTGATCTAAAACCTGCTTTTAACTCAGTCAACTGTGATATATGGATTCAAACTAAATCCACCAAAAAACAGTGAACATATATATTTGGTAAATTCACTGCACCAAAACATGAAACATGAATGAACAACTTTACTATGAAATAAAAATGCGTACATTACTATTATTTTTAAAAACTACATTTTGAAAGATTGTCCCCAGCTTATATTCTTTATTCAGAATTTGGAAGTTTAAACTGAGTTGGAAACATGTCAGCTTATGCTGTCATGTCTTTTCAAATGCCCATAATGTGTCTTATTTTGCCATGAATTTTGACATCGCTCACCTTATTTCTGTCTAAATGCAGGATCATAAACCTTGTTAACAGTATTCTATTCTCAGTCCTCTCAATGGAGACCTATGGAGTGCATCCAATAATATAGAAAAATAACAATATTTAGAAAATGATGAAACACTAATACTGTATATCCACACATAGAAAGGCATCATAGAAATGGGTTCAGTCTGTAGTTTTCCATTGAAGTATGAAACATATTCCAAAAAGAGGCAAATAAAGAACTGAGTGAATTAGAGTGAGCAGGTTTAGAGTGAGGAGGAGCTCTGGCTGTAATGTCTCAGCAGCAGCTGGTCATATTCAGCTTCAGATGCTGGAGACAGTGAAGGAGGCGAGCTGCTGTTTGAACCCAGAGATGAGTCTCTAAACGGGGAGGGAGGTGTCAGAGCCACCAGCTCCTCCTTGTCCTTGGCTCGTCTGCCGCTCACACAAGTCCCAGCCAGGTGCTCATAAATCTTGCCTGCAGGTCGGTTCTCGCAGAAGCTGGAAATGGCTGAAACCTCAGCATATGTGGTGACGGTGGAGGAGGCTTGTTTGCCCTTTGATGTGTGATACTGCTGGAGGCACGGGCTAGTATCTGCAGCTCCTGGCTGTGCAGTGGTGGAGTTTGGGCTGATGTTGGCTCCCCCTGGCAGCATCATGGTGTTGAGTTCACTGATGTTGGCAGTAAAACGGTTAACAACGCAGCTAATTTGGTCCATGATTGTGGTACCCTGAGTTTGGCCACCAATCATCCCTATGCCAATGTCCCCCACACCTATGGCACTAATATCCCCTCCATCAGCCATGCTAATACTCACAGTTTGACTGTTGTCACCACCTCTTCTCCTCACCCCAGCAGGGGGCTCCGGTATGTATGTGGATAAAGTGAGGGCATCCTCTTCATCCGCTCCTCCCTGGAAACCTCTTGCTTTCACTGCATGCTCACTGATGGTGTTGATGGGTGATTGAGAAGGGGAACAGGTAAAAGATTGAGACCCCTGTGGTTCCTCATACTCTTGCTTGAAACATATATCTGCTGTTGAATTGCTTCCTTTAGAGAAGGGTTTGATGATGGCTGTCTGGTTTGCTTCTACCGTGTCCTTTTTCTTGACATGAAATGACATCCTTTTCCACAGATTTGGCCTGTAGCTGCGTTCATTCTGGGCCCATGTTACTGACTTTCCATTGGAACTGTCACATAAATAAAAACAATAATATGATAAATATATACATTTTTAAAAAGAACTATGCAGAACTATACTGCAAAATATACTGTGCATGTATTCTTCACTGTATAGTCTTCTCTATATCATATATGACTGTAAAAGACACCAGTATGAGAGTAAGAAAGTTCCAGACTATTTCTTGTGGTCAGTGTCTCCACCATCCCCCATACTATTTGTTGCTTTCTATGTAATTTTATATCTCCCTCCATTTCCATTTTCTTTCATCTTCCCTAGAAAGAGAAACCCTCAAAGTAGCAGCTCTCCTCTGGGAGTATTTAACCCAAATGAGGTAATCTTTTATCAGCTCAGAAAAGAGGCTTTTTGACTTCATAGCAAGAATATTTGGCTCTAATTCATCAAAGACACATCTGTGGTCTTGGAACTAGCTCACAGATGCTTCCATGTCTATACACCGACTTCTGGACAGCAACTGATCCTTAGCAGCAGTGTTACAGATGCCTATTAATAAACACAGGTAGATTCTTTGCAAATGGAAAGTCCATGTCTGCTTTATCCATATACATAGCCTACCATTTTTTACAGTTTAGTAAATTTCCTCTGGATCCATTTATTCTGCGGACCAGGTAATGTTTTAAATTTCAAAATATTTTACTTGATCATGCACAAATGCTGATAATTTTATGCAAAGCACTGTTATGATAAACAGTTTCTGGAGGAAGAAAAAGTAGCCAGTTTTTTTCTATTTTTTTTATTTGAAACTGTTTCTTGTACAGTACTGGTGCAACTGGTGTACTGGTGAAATTATTAAGTATATGAATATGTATTAAAATAGTAGATACACTGTTGCCCATAAAGTTGGACTAAAATATTGACTTGCCCATAAAGTTGGACAAAAAAATAGACCTCTTATGAAATTATTGTTACAATGCAATCTATTCTTGATATATAGGGTGTATATCTTCACAAAACTTTATTGCTCAATCTCTTCTGGAGGTCATCACTTACCGATGTGTATGAATAGGAATAAAAAGAGGAATGTGTCTGAAAACAGCTTATTATACTTCATGGGCAACAGTGTGTATAAAAATATATCACTTCAGGTATAATAAATATTATCGAGCCCAAACATGCTGTTGTTGCATAGGCCTATATCCTCACAACTGATTTTGAAAATTTGCAGCATGCCCTATTGACTGGAACCAAAACAAGGCATTGAAATTGCTATTTATTTCAACAGATACAATCATTGCCATAATAACAGTGAGTTTTGGTCCAAACACCAACCAACAAAAAGAAGAGGCTATGTTTTTGGGTCCCTATATGTTTGTATGTATGCTACCAAGATAACTCAAAAACTGGAGGGCAGATACTTATAACATGTTGAATGGGGCTTTATCACCACCTTGCTTAGAAGTGATTTACTTTTGGAGAGCATCCAGATTATATTTTGGATCTTTGATCCAGAAAATGTATTAGGGGATTGCAACTGTAAGCAAATTTAATGAAATTTATTATGCCACTTTTTAATACAGTTTCCAGGTGATATGGTCATCCAGATCATATGTGCTGATTTTAGGCATTAGTTGTCTAGTGCACACTCTGGTTAAATACTAAACATGGTAATGCACAAATTTGTCATAGCTCATATACCTGATGTTGTCCTGTGCAGAGCCACGACGTCGGAAGAAGTTGGCCATGCTGCTCGAAGATTTACCAACTTTAGCTGCTTTTTTTGCATCACCAACATGCATTCGTACCACTGTGGATGTTGTGAAAGCACTGCGTACATTCTTCTCAGGTTTGATGAGCATGATGTACACCTAACGTCACAGATAAATAAATTGCCATTACCACAAAGATGCAAAAATAAAATACAAAATTAATGCAATACCTGTTCAGGTTTTCAGAACTTACCTTTGGTACAAACATGCAGCAGAGCGCCACAGTGGCACTGAGGCTGACACTAAAACACATGGTTATGATCTTGTAGTTGGAGCCAAAATAAATAGGGACAAAGGCCAACCAGATGATACAAGTGGTGTACATGGTGAAGGCAATATACTTGGCCTCGTTAAAGTTGGCAGGAACATTACGAGTCTGTGAGAAAAAAAAAAATATATATAATTTTTATAATAATAATAAAGATATCACAGTAAAAGACATGGGATATTAACTGCTGCTCTGTAGAAGTACCTTGAAAGCATAGAAAGTGCAGCTCAGGATAAGAAGGCCATTGTAGCCCAATGGTGCCACCACCCCCAGAGTGGTCAGGTTACAGATCAAGTGTACTTCACGAATGCTGGGGTAGTCATAGATAACCTGAGAGAAAAGAAGAGGAAATGGTGTGGTGTACAAATAAATGGAAATGAGCTTCTTCAACACAGTAAAGAATCACATACCTGCGGTGGCTCTATGATGAGGAGTGCCACAATAATACCCAGTTGCAGCAGTATGAGTAAGAAGGCAATGATCAGTTGTGCGCAGGCGGACATAAAGCGCGGTTTTTTGGTGCAGATCTTCTTCTTGCTGCCTGCCAGGATGCGTGCTATACGGTTGGTCTGAATCAAAAATAGATCAAATGGTGATGGAAGCCCTGCTTGCATCTGCTGTGGATAATACTGCTGAAATTCATAGCCATAATCCCCTTTTCATTCCCCAGATCTTAAACATCAACTCCAGCCCACATGGTATCCTTACAAATGGCCTGCAGCCAGTCCCGGTTTATTTTTTACTCTGGCTGTATCCTTAGATGACTTCATGTTAAAATACTGAGACAATATGTAGCATGATGAGGGCTGTTAAATTGTATAAATGAAAATACCCCAAAAAAAATTTAAGCGCTGTTGTTGTGTTTTTGTGGTTAGCTTAGGTTTCTTAATAAATAAGAGAACATTTACCTTGGTGACCAGAGCAGAATAACTCATGGCAGGGGACAGGCCTATTCCCAACCTCTGGAGGTAGCAGCAGATGATGTGGGGCTTGGCAATCAGGCTGAAGGTGCATAGGTAGCCCAGGCATATGCCAGCCAGAATGATGTAGCATAACTCACGACTGGATGACTTAACCACTGGAGTGTCCCAAAATCTGTAGAGTCATAAATCCCTGATGAGAAAATTCCTGTTTGTAGCACTGGAAGAACTCACTGTCTTGTTGAGAACTGAATGTAAAATACTTGAAGAGAATTACTTTATGAAGACAGACGTGACAAAGAATGTGGCCATAAGCCCCAGGCAGGCAAAGACCACAGCAGCAATTGGCTCTGGATCCCCCCAACGCACATACTGCACAGGGATGGGATCACACCCTGAAGGAAGCAAAGACCACAGGTGTTAGAAAAAACAAAATATTTAAACCCATTTCTTCCCAACATTGTCAGTGAAAGGACATATGTCCATTGTCAAATGGTGTCTAGGAAATGCTCTTTAACAAGGAACAAGATCAGAATAGGTTTTACAAAGAGCAGGGGGAAGATTTCAAATGATTCTTCTAGATTTTGAAGTTTAGAATTACCGACTGACAAATCCTTTATTCTGACATGGATCTTAAATTTCTTATGTGCTTTGGTTTGGCATTGGTTCAGTGTGTTTGTGGCGGTTCTGTAACATGAAAGGAGTTTGTCAGTGCACCAAAAGTGTATGACCTACATTCAAGGCTTTCCCGGCCTGTTTGGAAGACTTGCATCTGTAAGTAACACACATATACACAAGATACAAGTAGAGTGTTTTTACCAGTGAGGTCATCTGTGGGCCAGGAGCCGAGGATACACGCTCGACAAGTGTACTCATCAAACACAAACTCATTCTCCTTGCAGGGAGTACAGGTCCAACAGCAACTCACCTCTCCTTTACGGATCACCTAGACACAGACACACATGCTAAAAGGTCTCAAAGCTCTAATGGCAGCTTTCTGTAGCTAATCTTACACTCTGACTGTCAGGAAAATTAGTATGTCTTCATCAAGGGACAGAAAGGAAAGACACAGAATATTAAACAGACTGCCATTGTGAACATTTTTTCGGTAGTAGCAGAATGTCAGTGAGACAAAATGAAGAAAGCAAAGTGAAAAGAAGTCACTTCGTCTTTGGTGCTTGTAAATACCTAAAGGTGAATTTAAAACATTATATGTCAAATTGCAGGTTTATTCGTTCTGATACTGTGAGACAAGGTTTTTGTGGAGGGATGTCTTCATAATTTGGAGAGGTTGGAAGGAGCTGCTCAAGCCCAGATGGGAGATGATTAAAGCTAGAACAAAGAGCTTTAGTGAGTCTCTGGTGGGATACTCAGTGATCATAGTAGATAGGCCATACACTGCAAATCTGTTAGATCAGATGAGCTGCCATGTGGGAGTAGCTTGAAAGTTAATGAAACCTTAATAAAACAATGCTTTAACTTTGCTGCATGCACACTGTAACTCAAAGTTCAAGTTTACTGTAACAGATTCAGCTCTGAATATTGCTATTTTTTAATTTTATGTTTACACTTTTGACATATTCATCGTCAGTGAAAGACAAATAGAAAAATACAAAGTAGGAACACACATTACACAAGAACAGTACAACTCTTGAGCCAGCCCTCCAAATAAAAAGGTGTGTTGTTTATTCATGCATTATATAAGGTTATATTTTAGGCTTAACCTCCCCTAGAATCTCTGTATTCACCTCAAGATCAGGGTCAAGATTAAGGTTACTGTCCCACTGGGGGAAATTTGTCTTGGGCTTTCACCCATGCTGCAGCCACACAGTATAATAAAATCCCCATATAATTACAACTAAAACTCAACCACACAGTACATAACAAGAGATTATGGAAATCAAATCAAATATCAAATAGAATAAATACAGTTCACAAAAATGTGATACAATCAATTGTGGGGGCTGGTGGCGCTGCAGGTCCTGTCTAGATGTTTTTAACAGTATATGTTGGTGTTTTGATTCACTG
>JAQQAE010000431.1:0-33776 GCA_029823295.1 Pseudamia nigra
TCTGGAACAGGGTAAATCTGGACTCATCAGACCACATGACCTTCTTCCATTGCTCCAGAGTCCAATCTTTATGCTCTCTAGCAAACTGAAGCCTTTTTTTTCCAGTTAGCCTCACTGACTAGTGGTTTTCTTGAGATAGTGCTGTTCAGTCCTGATCCACTGAGTTCCCTTCACATTGTGTGTGTGGAAATGGTCTGACTGTATTTGCTTAGTTAAATCCAGGTGGCAACTTTTTTTTGACCAGGCAGTGTATAAGTCAATAGTACTTGTGTACAGCACTTCCTCCTTTTTAGTCTTACTAAATTCAAACTATCACTGGACAGAGGCTTGTTTTTATTTCTGCAGTTTAGATAAAACGTCAACAGACACTCAATAAAATAAAAATAACTCCACAGCAATGAGCAAAATAAACAAAGGTGAATAAAAATACCAAAATTATGATTCAACTTCAACTATTGCCACTATACTGTGCACATAGAATTGGTGATGTGATGTAATAAATGTGATGCAGACTTTAATACAACTCAATTACAATATATTATCAACAATATGAACGGAAAAAGGAGCAAAATCATCACCAAAACGAACTAAAAATGAACAAATTATTGTTGAAATGAAGAAAAAAATTTATGATATTTAAAAGAACAAACAATAACTGGCAAAATAATCATCAGTAATATCAACACAACAAGTTAATGAGGTAACTAATGAGCTGAATTAAACAACAAAATATACAACAGTTATAAAAATGATCAATAAAATGACAAAAACTCGACTAAATATCAACAGAAAAATATAAAATGGTAAAATAATGTCAAGAACGTAAAGAAAAAATGCTAAATTAATGAACAAATCTAACAAATAATTATCCAAAAATCAACTAAATGATTAAAATTTGGTAAATATTTGGTGAACCATAAAAAGACACAAAATCAGCAAAATGAGGAAAAAACAAAAGTATTCAAAATGATCAACAAAATAAGTAAAATGATCAGCTACACATAGAAAGACCCAAAAACTTTTTTAAAAAGTTAGCAAAACAAACCCTAACCTTAACAAAAAATGATCAAATTTATCATCAAAATGACCAAATAATGAACAAAATTATCAATAAAATTAACAAAACTCGGCAATATATGAATAGAATAAATTTAAATTTACAAAATAATTCACAGTATGAACAATCTTTCACCATAAAGTCTCTTCACATGGCTCTTTCTGTGCCTTTCAGATTGCAGCGTTTGCACAGGTTGATATTACAGTTCAGATTCAGTTAATTTTTTAGCTCCATGTAGTGTTATTCAACAAACTACTGCTAATTGTAGTTCCACTGGAGCTTTTTAGTGCTTTTACAATTACACAAGGAGGGAAAAGTCAGCATCCTGTCTTTTCACTGGCCATGGATTCCTTTGGCCCTCGTCCTCTAATCAATAACCACTCACTGCAGAGAAGCTGTCTGTGTCTGTTCAGCCAGCGCTCTGTCTCCCTTTTTCTTGCTATCTATGACGATGAGTATCTCGAGTGTCTCCGCTGCTTGTCTTTCCTTCTTTCTCCGGGCTTCTTTCACCTCCGCAGTCACGCGTCTCTGCCCCTCTCGCTTTTCATTCTCTGTGCAGCGTGTCTGCGGTAGAGGTCATTCTGTTTTCTCTGCTGATATTTTCCGTTACTTTTTCTCAGGAGGCCGCTGTTGGGGGCTCAGATAGGTAGGACTTCCTCAGGAACACAGAGGGAACTGCAGCCCATTAGTCTGTGTAGTGTACAGTGTGACAGCAGCTGTGGAGTGGGGCAGTGAATTGGACTTTGTTTAGTGTGTGTGTATATCTCCTTGAGCCAGTTGTCCAAGGAACATTGTGAAAAATGAGCCACTTAAACTCTGCTTTGCTGTGATATTGCCTCTCCACCCACCCAATTATAGATCTTTTAACTTATCTTATTCATATGCTGGCCCTCTCTCTCTCGCTCTCTCTCGGGGTTTTGCACTTTCTCGCAGAGCTTCTCTTGCCTGCTTTGCTCTTTCTTTCTTGCGTTCTCTCCCTGGCTTCATGACTCAAACACACACTATGCAAAGCCAGTTCTAAAACTGGGATGGCATGCCGTAGCATAACTCCTTTAGTAATGTTTGTCTTATTTTCACTCTCCTGTTAGAAGCAAGCACTGCAGCACAGTTTCTGATTTGTTTGTCCTGGCATTAGTCTCTCAACCAGGAAAGAAGATGGAGTGTAAGATAGAACCTGAAAGGGAGAGCAGATGGTGCATGAATCAGATCTGTCCATTGTAAGAATCATGTATGGATCAGCATTTATGTACTACCTGGTTTGATGGTGCTGACAGAGTGGATGAGCACAGGAAGGCTGGACAAACAGCAGACAGGCTGATTGGCAGAGATTAGAGAGGAGTGATGACCTGACAATGCAGATCGGGAAGGGATTGATGGTCATGGAGGAAAGAGCTCAGTCTCATAGACAAGATAATCAGACGAGCAGCTAATGCAGAGCTCCTGGCTCACAATCAAACCCAATCCATGTCTATTTGTCATGTCTATTTTAGAGAGCAGATGCTGAGCTGTCACTCATTGTACACTGCTTTTTGACAGGCTTTTGGATACCTGCTATTTACCTGTTCTGAGTGTATATCATTTTTCTTTCATTTTATGCTGTATCTGTGCTACAACTCCTGATTAGGTTATGTTTGTTTTGTGGAATTGCTTTTGCGATTTTATATGAGTGGAACTACACAATGTACACACACAAAGAATGCACAGGTCTGTAGAGGTCTAACATAATAGATAATCATTCTGCTCCCATGGCCTTCTGATAAAATGCTGGCATGGCTCTAATCGATAAAGATATCAAAGATACAGCCTTAACCTCTCTCTCAAATGCACACTCCATTCTCATAACTCCGTTACATTTAGACAGAGAGGGATGTGTGCGACACAGGACATGTAACAACTTAGAAATGTGATTCACAAGACAACATGAAAAATGGTCCGCTGTCACTCTTTTACACATTTACTTTTATTTATCGCTATGGTCCTGTGTATTTATGTGTAGTCTCAACGTACTGGAGCCTCTATAAATACCCTGTGACTGAGAAGCTAAAACTAGCATGACCTTTGTTCTACATTTGTCCCACTCTGGAAAAACTTGACCAGTATAGGTCCATTGACATATTTATAGACTCATGTGGCAAATATTAAGTATCCTTTTTAATTTATTTGGTGGTCATAGTTTCTTTGATTGTGCTGTGAGAAATAGGTGAACTTCCATTAATAATATTGCCACATCTATAATATGTTAAATCTATATTGACCCAAAAGAGCACTCTTATTTTTGTTTAATCCTGCTCGTAATAGCCTAGATATGTACATTATGCTTCGGTAAATCATGATATTACATTCCTCAGCACAGACAGAAGTATGAAAGATAAGTAAGGCAGTGTCTGAACTGCAATTCATGTGATTCCCGGTGTAGCTCTGCTCATGTCTCCAGCTCATACATTACCATGTCTGCAGAAAGAGGCTGTGCATTGTTCTCATGTAGCCGAATCAATATTAAGTTTAGAAACTGTCTCTGTGTGCAAAATTACACAGTAGTAAAGAAATGTAATATGTGGAGTATGCAAAAGAGTATGTGTAAAGGTCTATACTAATATGTGAACAAATGAATTGGGAGGATTTAAAAGGTGTTAAAGAAGAAATAAAGAAATGCACATATGCTGTACATTCACATAATGATTAATGGTGGTCCTCTTTTCATTTTGCTTCTCAATCTTCTTTGCTGTCATCTATCTTTTTGCCCTTCTCAGCTAATTTTCTCTGTTTTCTCCAGAATACCTGTCATGCTTTCATACTCATACACAATATATGCATGTCCACATGAAGATTATGGGCTAATTTGGGCCATTAGTAACCAGAGGAGGCTGTAAGTGCTGTGGAGTAGGGGGGGGAGGGGGGACTAAAGTGACAGGCTCAGAGACTGCCAGTGGATCTCACCTTACATGTGCTCCTTATGATTTTGATGACTGTCATTCATTAAGTTAGTGACATGAACACTATTGTAACTATTCAGCACAACAACATTGCTTGGGTTTGGCTGTTAATACCATTAATTTATGGCATACCACAGAGCTGCAAAGCTCCCCTTCAGTATAAAGCAGTGAATCATCTCAGACTTTAGATCACCTTGTTTTCACTTCAAAGTGTGTCCAGAGACATAAAATTGTCAGCACTTTTTTATAGATGGTTATATTAGCAATGATAAAAGCTTTTCGCAGTGTCTGAATCCTCATCATTACACACAAACTTTAATCATTTTCCAGGCATGATTTGCTTCCTCAGTCATTTTAACCCGAGGGCAGCGATTGAGGGTCACTTCAGTGATATCTAGCGTTGCTTATATTCAGCTCTGAAGTCGTGCATCCTCATGAATATTATAATGAAGCTCATTCACTTCAGGGCTCCCGTTTGTCGATAAGGATTCAAATTCAAGGACACACATACAAAGATACACACGCATACGCAGCTTCACCGTGGAGTATTTGCTGCAGTGCCTTAGTTGACTTTGTCTTTTACACCTTCATGGAGGATCAGAGCGTCACCTGCTCTCTGACAAGTCTCACATGGGGGTTACACATGTGGTTATATATACACATGTGGTCATATAGTCTAAATAAGGCAACAGTGGCAGGAGTGATGAATAATAGAAGCTGCTTCATCTACTGGGCTACAAATGGGATGCAGAGAGAACACATCAAATGAGAGAGACAGTGAGAAAACCTGACAACATGTAAATGGATTACAATATCATAGTATCGATTTAGACCACAGACCTTGTAAGCAACATTATCTGATTCCCTGTTTTAAAACTCGTCAGTATATGAAGCATAGCTGAGTTGAGGGCAACTTCAATAACGGAAACACTATAGCGGGAAGGGTTAGAATAGTGGAGTGCAGACATGCAGCACATGGACCATGTGTGCTTATATGGGTAATGCCAAGATAGTAATGTTGACAGTAAAATACGCAAATGAGGTGCTCTCAATCAGTTTGGATTTAAATAAATGTGTTTCACCTTACATTCCCTAGATTAAATGCACTTCCCCATTTGTGTCTGTAGTATGGAAAAAAGAGGCAGTGTTTAAAAAAAACATCAGGGCGGAGAATTTGGCAGGCTTAAATGCTAGTAAGGGTAGCTGAGCTAATTAGCTCGATTTTCCTCATCCTAAATCAGACAAGGAGGAAGGCTTTGGGATTATCAGGCTGAGTACTGTGTGTCTCACTGAAATGGTGTTGGGCTGCTGAAAACGGTTAATCTGCAGGGGGTTTGGGGTTGCTTATTTGTAAAAGCCAACTAATGAGAGCTTTACAAATGTCTTACAGTTTGATGCACAGTGTGCGTTTGGCGAGGCTTGTGTGAATGAGATAACCATTCATCCCCTCACCACAATATGGGGAAAGAGTTTAATGGTCAGAGACCCAGCAGGGATACTACTCTCCTTTGGGAAACTGTGACACTGTGACCTCTTGACCTTCACCCGTTTATTTGCCCCTGTGGCTATTTCTGATCTGCCATTTGTCTGTTTCAGTCCCAGTGTGAGGCATCCTTTCCTCACAATTTTCTGTTGACTACATATCTCCTTCTCCTTGTTTGATTGAAGGGTTCAGTTATTACTTGGTTGCCCCAGCAAAATAATTGCTGCTTCTGCTCTAATGTATTCTTGTTTTATTATTTCATCCAGCGGTGTAGTTTTCATTTTTCCTTTGATTGAAGTAGGTTGGAGTTGTTGATGCAAATTCAGAAATCATGCAGATTTCCTTGACTAATCTGGTATGTTTTAGTACAGTGAGCAATTGCTAATTTATTCACTGCAAATTTTTATTTTTTGGACTTTCTGGTGCATCTTGTGAGTTTTACTTGGAAAAACTCAAAGAATAAGTACTGATCAGCTACAAACTAAAACATTTCAGAGAGGTCTGCTTGGAAGCCTAGAAACATTGTGATTCGTTCTGTCCTACTCTTCGCTTCCTTGCTTCCCGTTTACCCGAGGTGTGAAGAAGTACATCATAATGAGAACCGTCAGTCATCATGACAGCAGAGAGAGAGAGAGGGAGAGAGAACAGGAGTGTTTTTGTTTTTTGACAGTGTTGTGCTGCAAACTCCACCCAGTATCCTACAGCCGTATGAGCGTAACGTATTCAGTGTCACAGCCAGCTTCTGTTCACAGCCTAACACCTCTGTTCAAACAGTATTTTTAAAAGAGAAAGAACAGTTGATTCAGGTTGATTCAGTTTGAAAAATGCAGTAAGTAGTGGATTACAATGTCACGTCAATGCCTTTTTTGTTGTGTGTACCTTATAATGTGATTAGATGCATGTTATTCCATATACTGAATAGGGATGCACAACAGTGAAACTCAATTCAGAGAAACCACAGCAGTCTTTGATTTGGAGTTTAGAGGGACGTGCTTCATCCCTGTTCTTTTTTTCTAAAACCTTCCTCTTTTTTGTAGCAGTCTCTGGCTTAGAGAAGAGGCTGCCTAAACAGTTAATAATACAGATCAATTTGTGTAACTGTCAGTGGCTTCGTTCCAGCCTGCTGTGCACAACACTCAGCTGTACCAGTAAAGTTCACAGTAATGCTGCGTGTGTGTTTCTTAATTCATTAATTACCTCTTGCAGCCCCTAGACAGTCCTGTCTGCCAGTTACTTTCATTAGAGTTTCTCATTATTTCCTTTTCCAAATTGATTGGAAAAGGAAGAACATTCAGGACAACTTTGGTTTTCTTTCTGCTTCAAGAAGCTGTGAAGAGCTCTTCAGAGCATGCAGAAATATGATGATTCTGACTTGACTTCCATGTGCTTTTTTATTCTGTATTTTCTTGAAAAGTACTACACATTTTGCTGTATTTCTGTTTCCATCAGAGAAGATTTGCAATCCAGGGTATTTGAATGCAGCCCAGTTCATTCCCATGATCTTAGAAATGGAAAAGAAACAGGACTGGGCTGCTGTTATTAGTGTTTTGTGCTGTTGTTACCCATAATAAACTACCCTGCAGGTTGAATCTATATTTTTCCCAGCCCACAGTTTTTTATGAGTCTGGGTCTGGAATCTGCATGCAGCATTTCATAAATGCATCCTCTATAGACCTGTTAGCTATGTACTGAGAGACCGCACATCGTGACACACTCTAAACAGTAAGACACACACAGGTGCACACATATGCTGCCTGTGTGAGCTCCAACTGTGTTACTATATGATAATGCACAACCAGTGTATTACGCTGAGTGTGCACAGGCGTGTAAGCGCTATCAAGCCTTAGTGTGCCCATAAATTGTTGAAGTGATCACTGTTTGGCAGACTCTAAGCTCCCTGTGCACTCTCATAGCTCTAAACAAATTTGTTTTATAGTTGGAAATTCACTCTACTGTTGCTCTGCTTCAGGCCAGGAGCCAAAGAAACAAATGCACTTGCAAGAACAAAGTGCACACACGGAGCAAATATACACAGAGACACTTGCATGTGTTGGCTTGTACACAGGCGTATTGTACACTCAGGCGTATTCAGCCACTTCTTGCATGTACACAATATCTGATAGGACAAACATGCACATTATTTGTCTTTTTAGCACTCTCTGCTTTGGCTCCGCCCTCTGGCTGCTGGGGCCCAGCTGCATTCAAACACTCTGCCTTTGTGTGAAAACAGCTGGCTGCAAAGTCATTTGGACACAAGTACACACACACACAAGCACATGTGGGAAGCACAGATACACACACAGTTTTCCATGCAAGAGGAGCTCAAATAGTCTCTATTGTCAGCCAATAATTGAACACATAAGCTGTTGGAGTGGAGGGGTCACTGTGTTCCAGCTATAACAGCAAGTTGGTTCACTGCTGAAACTCTAGAGTGATCACCTCCATGATGACATCAGCGTGTTGGCACCTAGACTTGGGTAGACAGAGGCGTTTTGCCATATGAGAAGGCTTACGGAGTGCGTGCTACGTGTGTCCTGGCAGTGAGCAGAATCACACTGCTTTGTAGCGAGCTTTAGTGTCGTAAACGGTGAATACAAACACTCCACCCAGTTACTGCTTCCCTACCTACTCTCAGTCTTGTTGTGACCGGTACAAAACCAGCTCCCTCAACTCTTTTTTTTTTCATCAGTTGTGCCCTGGCTTCCCAGCAGCAGCTGCAATGAGAAACACTGTAGGGAGTTTTTGTAGTGAATTGGAGCATTGTTTGTATCAGGGTTTGGTTCGGAGGTTTTGATAAACAGTTGTCTGCTGTTTATTGCAGCTCATGGCATGATATTTAAATCACTATAAGAATCAACAGATGTGATTTTTTTTTTTTCAAGGTTGATATTGACTGTTAGCAATTGAGAAGACCAATAGGCAATATTTGGAAATAATTTGGAAATAATATTTACTTTCAGTAAAATTTAAAAAAAAATCTTTATCAGGATTTTAAAGTAAACTACATAGATAGGCCTAAAAACAGACTGTCAGATCAAATAATATATGATTGTGTAATATCTCAACAATAAGTAGATTACAAATAAGTACTAATAATAATTAAGAAAAATATGAAAATTTCAGTGTTGATACCATTCAGACATTACTCAGAATTGGTGATTTCAGTCAGATAGATGGCTGCACAAGAGGCAAGACAGTACATTTTTAAATGAACTTATCGAATTGTAGAACAAAACAACAATACCTCTGATTATAGAAATGCTGGATGAGTTCATCAGTAAGGGTAATCGATCACTAAATCACTGAACTGTTATTTTATGTGCAACATTCCACTACTATAATATCATTCCTTTCCACAAAAATTTCCTCACCACACTTCCATCTCTCTCGTTTGCTCTAGATTTTCTCTTCTGTTCATTCATCCATCTTGCTTTCTTGCAGCCTTAACTCTTCGCTCCAGCCGGGCTCTGGGTGTGGGAGAGCAAGAGGGAAAGTAACGGAAGAGGGTGGGGAGGAAGGCGAGGCACATAGTTGTGGCCAGCTAATTGAAAGCCAGCAGTTTGGTCAGTAAATGTATGGGAGTGGTCAGGAATTTGCAATTCTTGGTTGTGAGTGTGTCAGTACGTGTTTTAAATCAAGACGGACACATTTGCGTCAGCTTTAGTGTCTGTGTCTCTACTCATGATGACTGACAGATTGTGTGTGAGCCTCCTTGTCTGTCTGTGTTTACGACAGACAGAGCAAAAGTGTTCATGTTTCAGTCCTAGTGTTGTTGTTCTCCAGCCTCTTTCACTCTGCCCATCAGACCAGATTTTGTACTAAGCCAAGCAGCTTCAGTGTTCAAAATGAAAGCAAAATCAGAGTTGGCAAACAAAAAGGGTGGCACACTAATATTGTTCTCTGCAGAACGTTTTGATCAAAAAATGTAATTTTCTCCAGTTGCTCTGTATGTAAGTCTGACCTGTGACCCAAAACAATTCCTGTATGGCTGTGCATTTCTGTCTGTGTGCACAAGTTTGAGATATGCTGCATTTTGGAGCATGCAGTACTGCTATAGTTAAAGCCAAAAACATTTCATTAATTTTCCTTTTCTCAGCCCCAGAGCAGTCGGAACATCTCAGAACTATAAATATTAGAACTCCTGCGCAGTAACTTCAGCAGTAACTGCTCCTCCTTCATTCTATGAGTCATTTTTCCCCAGGTGTTTTGAATTCATGGTCCTGTACAAAGCAGGAGGAGTTGGTAATTCTCAGTGTGGACTAAACCTAACCCCATGGTTTACTCCACACTCCAGCCGTCTGGTCTGTGAGGGCTGGAGGTCAGAGGTCAAGGGTCAGTGATCTGAACAGGAAAGCTTAGTCATGCAGAACAACACATCGTAAACAAACCATTACACACCATCTGCAGTGGCGTCAAATCCCCAACCCTCTTGTGTGTTCGTGTGTACTGTATGTTTGTGTAGGTGTGTGAGCGTCCCTGTGATCACTCCCACCAGTGTTCAACACCTACCTCATACAGCCAGACGGGGAAGGAGAGGTGACACAGGAAGTGACCATCTGGTGTCCGCTGAGGCATCCTATTACTTGCTGAAAGGTTCAAGGGGATTAAGCATTGTGCATATTGTGTCGTGTTGTGCATTACTGTATGACATGTAGCGGCCAAAATCAGGATGAAAAAGACCTTCTTTCAGCACATCTCAACAGACCTGATGCAGTTTGATGCTGTCATGGAAGAGTTTTGCCACTTTTCCAAGATTCCATTTGTGAAAACTGAACAGCAATCAGTAGTTACACCTGTCAGTTATGAATTTAATCCCTTACCCATCTGAAAACTAGACCGATATGGGATTTTCAGGGCCGATACCGATTATTAGTGGCTGAGGAGACCGATAACCGATATTTGGAGCCGATATCCATTTGCTGTAAAAGTGTAAAAAATTAGCGTAACAATGTTGAATAATACAAACACTTAACTTGACTTAAATGCCTAAAGCATGTTTATTTAACCAAATAAATAGAAAATAAATAGCTCCAGAAGTGCATGGATCCTAGACTCACAAGTTATTGTTGTAGTCATGAGCTGTAGAGTTTGTCATGTGACTTTCATGCAAACAGACACTCTTCTCCACATTACATACATTCAACCCATTGATAATACATAGTCTGCTGAGTGTTTATGGCCAGACCGGACAACTAACATTATGGTATAAACTGATCAGTGTCCACCTTAGCGTGTTTCCCTACAGGAAAACAAGAGTGAACTGAGTTTACATGCTCTCTCCCAACCACACACACATGCTTTTACGATCACGGACTGTTTGTCGATTATTATCAGCTTCTTTTAAGTAATTCACAGACATGTCGGGAGGTACATAAGAGGTACGTAAGAGGTACGGGAGGTACGTTAGCAGCAGCTGATGTTTACTCCACTCTATTCTGCTGCACACTGTAACGTTAGTAGACATAGAGCACTGGGATGTTTATTACAATTTCAGGAGTTTTCTGCGTTTACCTTCGGCACGTTTGCGTTCTCCGGAGCTTGTCCACACGAGAAAACGCTACCGCTCTGCCATGTGTGTGTGAGGACACACACATGGCTTACACACTGTGGTTTGTTTTAACCAATCAGATGGCGCCGTGGGCGGGACAATGCTGAGACAGAAGCGGCAGGAGAGAGAGGGAGAGGGGCGGCTGAGCCGAAATAACCCAGCTTTAATTGATTTCTTGATATCAGCCCGTCAGACTTAAAAAACACCGATACCGATACATGTCAAAATTCCAAATATCGGTGCCGATAATCAGCCTGGCCGATAATCGGTCGACCTCTACTGAAAGCACCTGTGATTAGCTACATCTACCCATTGCTATGTAGGTTTTTAATCCCCAAAACACAGCCCTCTACTGTACCTTGCAAAAGTTTTAGGCCACCTTGGGTTTGTTGTTTGAGCGGACTACAATGACCATACACATGCACGATGGAACCAGAATACACGAGAATTATAGAAACAGCTTCTCCAGTGTCACTTCCCTATGAACTTAAAATGTTTCAAACTGTACAGTAATATGAAAATATTATCAAGTACTGCAGCTTTAAAGTTAGTTGTGACTCTGCCATTGAAATGTACATTTTATGAGTCTATTAAACACTTATGTAAGGTGCTGCTAAAAAGAGCTTGTTATTTAGACTTTTAAATTTTCTTTTCTTTACAAATTTACCACACATGCTTTGATTTTTCTGGGAGTTGTAATATCTAGCCACTTTCAATCATAAAACACTGACTCCTTGAAGCACAGGTCATTCTTAAAGGTAACCTGGGATCATATTCTAGTGCGAGGCTGCTGTAAACACAGAAAAATGCACTTTTTATAGACAGTTGTCAGGAAAGAAAGTCGAAAGTATTGGCAATTGCTCATGGAGGCAGAGCTAATGTCAGCTTGACCATGATTGGTTGGTTTCAAATTCAGATTTAGAACTCTGCTGAAACTGTGCTAAAAAAGAACTGTGCTGGTTCATGTGGGCGGAGCTAATGCTCTTATTTTGCCTATGATTGGTTATGACTTGTGATGTCACATATGACAAAAATTCAAAATGGCTTGTTTTTTCTGGAAGCCATGTTGGTTGTGAGAATTCCTCAGCAAGTTTATATTTTCACAGCTTTGATGCTTTTTAGCTTTTTGAATATTTCCCCTGACAGAAAAAGACTCACCAATTATTTCTCTACTTTTACATTTACAGAGCTTGTGCTTCATTACCTTGTGGGAGGATATCCTCATCTACTGTGAAACCCACCTTTACCATTTATATTGAATGTCTCTTCATTTTGTGACACCTCCCTTTGGTTGTTTTCTCCTGTCATTTCATGTAAGATCAACACTTGTCTTCCTCACTGTCTCTCCTCTGTGACCCCCTCAAGATATCCTTTGCTTGTCTCCCTTTATTTTCTTGCAGGTGTGTGTCTTTTTTGTCTTTTTCCCCCCACCTCTTCCTCCCTTCAGCTACCACATTCACTTTGCCACTTTCAAACTTGTATCCCCTCCTTTCTCCAGTCTTTTCGTTTCCTGAAGCCAGCCTTTGTTTCCTTTGACAGCATCAGCTCTCCCTTGTGTCTCTGCTTGATACCCACCATGCACTCCCTCCTTGTCAAACCACTCACCCTTCCATCACCCTTTATCTGGCTGCAGCCCATGATACTGCCCTGACAGGCAGCCAGCCACTCTGGCAGTGCCCACTGCTCTAACACCTGCTGCTGTAAGTGTCTCGCTAGGACTGCGTGTTCAAAAGAGGACATGTGCACATTCATAAAAGATGACAAAAAGTGGATGTTATCCCCTGCGCTGTTTTGTCCTGTGGTATTGTGTGTGTCCATTTCCTTCATCCCATCTCTGTGATCTTGCATGCTGGCGTGTTGTGCTCTGTAAAGCCGACACACACCCGGGCATATGGATTAATGTTTGATCTAGGCTGCTTGAATACTATTCCTAGTTACCCCACAGGAGAAGCCTGTTGATGTAGTGTCTATAAATATAAGACGTCCTCTCAGCAGGTCATTGTAAGATCCACTGAGTGAGGCTGGACTGTGGTGACAGCTCATAGAGTTTGGGCATAAATATACTGTGTGTGTGCATGTGTAAATTCCTTTAAAGTTGATCAGTTTACTGTTGTCTCTGTTTATATTGTGTCATTTGAACCCAGTGATTTTCTTCTTGTTTATTGATTGGTGTATTTCTGGGGAGTCTATTAATGGGGTACATAAGATTTTAGAAGAATGGTAAAAAATGTCATTCACTGTTTCCCAAAGACAAGATGCTCTCACGTATTGTTTGGTCCACAACCCAAAAATATTCCAGTTTACTGTCACAAAGGAGGAAAGAAACCAAGAAGTATTCATATTTTATAAGCTAGAAAGAGATGCTTTTTGTCAAAAAATGATGCATACCGATTCATTAATGATAATATCAATTTAAATATAAAGTGCCTTTCTTGAAACCTTTGTCAATATTAATGACAAATATAATACAAAATGTACATGACAAGTAGTAGACATAATGTCCATCTAGTTACCTCTGCCAAGGCGGTTATGTTTTTGCTTTAATTTATCTGTTTGTTTGTTCATAACAAAACTCAAAAAATAACAAACCAATTTGGATGGAATTTTCAGGATAGGTCAGAAATGGCACAAGGACCAATCAGTAAAATTCTGGGATCTGGATCATTGTCTGGATCCGGAACATTTTTAAAGGATTCTTCAATATTGTGAGATAGGGCCAAATTCTTCATTTGTCCTTATGATGCCACAAATAACATCCAGAGAATGTAGCCAAAAAATGGGATAACACCATAATAGATTCTGTCAAACCACAAAGTTTGATCCAGATATGAACAATATTCTGGATATAGTGATCCTGAATGCTTGTACTTACAGGGGTTGAGGAACGATAGCTACTATAAGGTAGTACTGTAAATAAAGCTATAGACTTGAAACTGACACTAAACTGTAGTATAAAGTCAGCTGATTCGGTGATGTGTCCACAGATTTGACATATCTTCAACATTTACGGAGCTAGATCCAGAAGAAAACTGCCATTATGCAAATATTATTTTTCACGAATAACTGTTGAACTAATAATAAAATAACGTTAAAACTCACAATTTATAACTTTATCATTTGTTTTCATTGTTGTATCCCCCTGTGATGAGAAATTGAGCTGCCTTGGTAGGGGTCTGCTTTCTGAGTGCTTTCTAGCTTGAAGCACGGTTCCATGTGATGTATTCAGTATTTGCATATAATGTGTGCACACAGTTATACTAACATGAGAAATACTGTTCAGAATCTATTTGATGAATTGCAAATATGTGCTATCACATGTTGTTGAAGATTGAAAAGGTGAATGATTTCATGTTTGTTGTCATGTCATATGGCTTAGTGCACTTAAATAAATCAAGTCATATAAAAGTACCACTTCTCCCTCATTCACTGTCACAAATACACCTCAATTTTATTTAAAAAACAACTACTTGGATGAAAGAAAAGTCCACTGAAAAGTCACACTTGACCTACAAAATTTGATTTTCTGCTTGTCCTTCACAAACTGTAGTTCACTGCTATGTGTCTGCATAATTTGTTCCATTCTTCTTTTATAGATGAGGGTTCTGTGATTGGTTTTCAGTCAGTAAGTGTTTCTTTAATGACAGCCTTGTATTTGTAGCAACATTGTATTTAACCCGTTTAATCGCAAATCTTTCCCTGCACAATAAGTGCATGCATTTCACTCCCTAGACCTTTCTAACACATAATATGTATGCATTTTTCATTTCATGTTGGTTACATTAGTAAAAATGTAGATTTTGTGTTCTACAACAAGTGTTGCCAGTGGGAAAGTGCATAGTCTAAATTTACACAAATTCTTTGCTCTGACCTATTTACATATATTAGGCACATATTAGACATGATTAAAGAACCCCCAAGTGATTAGGCACATATTAGACATCACCTTGTTTTTCATTTCATCATTGAGGCTAAGTGAGGTGATAAGGTTATCATGCACAAATGTGCATCCTGGAGGAACTTCTGCTTGTTCAGCCAGACCATTAACTACACTTGGGTCATGTTCTAATCCAGTTGCAGGCAGATGTGTGTGGACTTCACACAATAAGGCTCCGTATGAAACATCTACTCTGTGGGAGAAGCAAGGCTCCAAAACTTGTATCCAAACCAGATTGGTTTGTCCCTAATAAACTGCTTGCAGCCATGTTTACCATAATAGGGTATCATGCTGTCATCATTTGATGATAGCTGTTTTATGCTTGTATTTCATCTTGTAGAAGTCTGAAGATGGGACGCACATGACTGTGGTGTAGCACACATCACTCAGGGGTTCAACCTCTGATAGTTTTAAGCTGGAGGAAAAAATATATAAGATACTTAGGATAAACAGACAAAACCTTTGACGCCTAGCATGATACTATGTGTGCCACACTAACGGAAACAACTGTTGCCGTGCTTACATTTACTCCTCTTACAATGAAAAGGAGGCATATAATTCTCATTACATATCAGTAGTAGACACTTTAAAGAATTTCAGTTATATCTCTTGATTAAGGTGGTACTGTATTTTAATTTCTTCCTCTTGTACATGTTTGAGACAAACATCTCCTTCTACAGGTGCATGCAGGAAATAAAGAGGCCTGGTCATGTGACCATTCACACTGGTTAGATGACATTGATACAGTTTAGAGGAGACAACTTATTATTTTGTTTTAAAACTTGCATTAGCTGCCGAAAACCAAAACAAAACTTCGAGCTTCCACAATTGTTGCCGATGGATTAAATGGGTTAATATTCACAGTATGGATTTTACAGGATTCTGGTCTCATCATTATCTTCAGTAGTAAACACACTGCAGTGTACTCCACCATGCTGGGTCTAATGAGCCTTTGCTTTGGTAGGGGTTTATTTGGGGAAACTTACCAGTAATTGCCTTCAGTATTTTAAATCTTATGCTATCATGCATTTTAAACTTTTACTGGCAACATTTCTTCATGTGTGGGGGGTTTGGTTTTGAGACAGAATTTGTTTATATAATATTTTAACCACCATGCTCCAGTGTGGTTGTCTTCCCAGTTGCAATCTATTATCTTTACCAGCCAGTGGTGAAGCAAGAATTAGATTAAACTTTTTGAAGTACACTAGATCTGTGTGAGAAAGCGTATTCAAATGTGGACTAAGCTGAATGAATTTCTCTCTCACTGTGCTTCTGTTGAGCATGTGCAACATTCATACTAAGTGAGAGGCAGGTAGAAAGGAGAAAGAGGTCTGGAGTTCACAGAAACACTGACTGAGAACAGTGAAGTGGAACAGATGAAGTAGGAGAGAAGGAGGGCAAAACTAAATGGTAAAAGTATAAAAGCTTTAAATCAAAAGAATAAAAAATTCATGAGAATGAGGCAGAGAGAATAAATTAGAAATACCGTAGCAGAAAAGGGGGATGGGGGATTTATCAGGGAGATGGGTGGGAAAATAAAGGAGCCTTACAGATTATTTGTGGGGAGAGTTTTTTATGTATCAACAGAGTGGAAAAGCCTGGACATATTCATGTAGTACTTCATCAGTCAGGCAGCATTCCTTTTTGTGCACGCATACACTTCAAACTCAAAGTGAACTTAGGGTTTTCCTCAGTGTAAAGACAATCCTACTGATTGATATTCTCTGATGTGATTGAAGAAGGCTTTGCAGCCACAGCTTGAAACACATCTCGGGTGCCAAAACTCAGATATCAATGTGCTCTGCCTTTGATCAGTTTTTGTTTGTTTCATGCCTCTCACTCCATATGTTACTACTTTTCCTCACTGTCTCTTGTTTTGAGTTCATGCATCCAGGTCAAGCAGGACTTTGGGATGTGTTTAAACTCAGGGGAGCATCACATCATTCTTAGGAGGACAGAGACAGACAATGTGGAACCTTTTCCGTCTACTTGTATCCTGTGTGTTTTTATTCATGTGTGAGTGCAAGTACTGTACGTATACAAGATCACATTGTCTCGCTCCAGATTAACTGGTCCGTGTAAAAGCAGATATTGTTTTTTCCGCTATTCTTAAGAAAGGTGACAGTTTTATGGCATCTCTCACTGGATCTGCAGACATTCATTGTATTCCTTATTCTGTATTTTTCTGTCTGAAACATACTGCACCATCTGTGTCTGCACTGAGTACATTTATACGACAGTAAATGATGCAGTATCTATATGTATGCTCAGCACGGGAGCATGTTTGGTGCTATAAGATGTAAAACGCCATGTCCCAAAACATTTTTAAATACGTGCATCAGCATATATGCTGTAGACTCCATAGTGCTCACAGAACCACATTAATCAATTAACTTTTATAAGTTATCGACCCGGTGCAGTGGGTAGCACCCGTGCCTCACAGCTAGAAGGTCCTGGGTCTTTCTCTGCGTTCCTCCCACAACCAAAAACATGCACAAGGGATTAGATGAATTGATGACTCTAAATTGTGCACAGGCATGAATGTGAATGGTTGTCTTTCTCTATGTGTCAGCCCTGTGATGAACTGGCGACTCATCCAGGGTCAATTCAATTCAATTTGTATAGCGCCAATCATAATCACTGATTGGCGCTCGAGGCGCTTCACAATTTGAGGCTGATGACTAAACAGACATGACTATACTATACAGACAGACGCATTCACAACTACGGACAATTTAGAGTCGTCATTTAACCTAGTGCATGTTTTTGGTTGTGGGAGGAAGCTGGGGTACCTGGAGAAAACCCACACAGACACAGGGACAACATGCAAACTCCACACAGAAAGGCCCCACCACCTGGTGTTGGGATTGAACCCAGGACCTACCCACCGCAGTGGGTAGTCCCTGCCTTCGCCTTTGGGCCTTTGCTCTAAGTCAGCTGGGATTGGCTCCAGCATCCCCCCCGACCCTTGCGAGGATTAAGGGGAGGAAAATGGATGGATGGATGGATGGAAGTAAGTTATAGAACCACCAATTGGTCAGCATTATCAGCCACCAGGTTAAATGTATCTCTATTAAAATGCATTGATTTTCAAAGACATAATGTTTAAACCAGCTTTTTGTATGTTATCTGAAAGTGACATGAAGTCATTTATAAGTTTTCAAAGGAAAAGAGATATAAACTAAAAAAAATCGGTATTTTCTTCTAATACCTCTTTTTATTGTCAGTTTAGACTGATTTGCACCAACCTTCATGTAAAATGACTTGTGTTTTTTCAGATACTGCCCAGTGCTTTATTATTACTTTTTATTTATTATTTATTAGACCACATGTCCTATTTGTCTCATGGACCACCCAGAAGTCAGAAATGAATCAAGCATAACATTCCATTACAATTAATTTGTTAAGTACTGTACAATGATCTATAAAATTATATACTGTGTTGATATACTGTGATGCAACTGACTAATGTGACCTGAGATATATATTTTTTTAAAAAGAATTACAGTAGTTAACCCTTGTATGGTGTTCAGGTCAAATTGACCCAGTTCAAATGCTCGGGGGGTGTAGATGGCCCAGTGGATATCTGCCTTTTAAACTAAAATTTGACCCATTTACCGTATTTTCCTGATTAAAAGTTGCTCCAGTATGTTAGTCGCACGAGCCAAAAAATGCATAATGTGAAGAAAATAACGTGTATTAGTCGCTCTGCAGAATAGGTCGTGTCTGTTCAGAGCTCAGGCGCGCACCCACGGCCGCGCGCCTGAGCTGCGCTGCGGCTCATCTCCTCTAGCGGCTGTCAGTGTGACAAGCACCCTATAGTTGAATTTATTTAAAATATAAGTCGCTCCGATGTATTTGTCGCTCCCCTCGCCAGACTACGCAAAAAAAGTGACTTTTAATCCGGAAAATACGGTAGTTGTTTTGGGTTCATAGCAAATGCTAGTATTTTTAGTGTTAATTCCTACTGAAAAGGCTATTTCCAAGTACAGTACACAATTCTCACTTTGTCCCTTGTGCATTTTATATGTATTTCCTCATTTACCAAGGATAAGAATCACACAAATATGAAATTATTTCTAATTGAAGCTTTTCCTTTTTTCTCTTCTCTCCCTCTGCAGGACAGTGACATTCAGAAGAAGATTGATCATGAGATCCGGATGCGTGATGGGGCCTGTAAGTTGCTTGCTGCCTGTTCCCAGAGGGATCAAGCTTTGGAGGCAGCAAAGAGCTTGCAAACTTGCAGCACTCGTATCATGGCCTATATGTCAGAGCTGCAGAGGATGAAAGAGGCTCAGGTCATGCAGAAGGTCACACGCAGGTCATCAGACGCTGGGCCAATGGATGACAGACACCCATGCAAAGGAAAAGTAGCTATTTCAGGCAAGTAATGAGTAAGCTTGTGTATTCGTGAAAGGGAGAAGTTTGGGCAAAGTGGTAAAGTGCTGACCAAGAGAGCTATAAGTAATAAGAAAGACAATTAGAGAGGCTGTTTGCTGTTCACTTAGTTTTGGAATTTAATGCACAGTAGCTCTTACTGGCTGAGATCCAGTTCTGTCTTGCTCTCACAGAGGATGCTTAATTCCTTCTTTATTGGTTTTGAACTTAGACACTTGCATTTTCTATCCATAACGTGAGAGAGGCCAGTCATGTGAACAGCTATAGGGCAACCCAGCATGTTTTATGATGCACTGCAACATCATAAAATGAAGCTAGTGGTCCATTTTACTTTTACACTTTTTGATTAGAAAGTAAAGAATGAAATATTAATTAGTTGTGGTGCTGGTAGTGTTTGCATATGTTCTTGGGTACATCACTGCATGTCTGGAAGTCAGCTGGAGAACACTTGACACTTTAACCAATGCAAACAGCAGGGGTACTCACACTCTAAGAGTTACACACATGCACCAGTTAGACAGTAGCAGTGATTAACATTTTTGTGGTCTAATCTCCTGTCTGCTTTTGTTACAGATCTCCGCATCCCTCTCATGTGGAAAGACACAGAGTACTTCAAGAACAAAGGAGGTGAGGAGTCAGAGATGTTGAAATGAGCATTCTGAAATCAGGTTTAACGGGTGTGGATATCCTCATTAGTAGAAAACAAGAAATCCCTTTCATCATCAGCAGGATGGAGAAAAATTGAGGCAAACTTTTAGAAAGAGACTGAACTCTGCAGAATACCGTGTCATGTGGCATTTTTCTGTTTTCCAGAGGCTTCATAGCTACTTCCTGATCATTTTAAATCTTTGAAGCTCCCTGGACCCCTCCATGTTTTACATAAACAGATTTTTAGACCTGAGAAATCCCTTGGAGCACAGTCTGACCCACTGTTCTGTCGTGATGGCTTTGCCTTTTGGCTCAGAGAAGAAGCAGCACACGAATACCAAAGTGGGTCATTATTAGTGGATCAGAGAAAACTGCAAGGGCACAACAAATTCGGTCTGTGCATTTTCTTTTGACAAGGGAAATAGCACTGTGAACCAAGCCATTTTGAATAATTATACTGTAATGTCTCAATTTCAAATGTTGGCTGATAAGGCACTGGCAATTTTTCCATTGATTACTTTCTGATTCCATCTCCTTTTGACAGAGTTGATGTGGGTTAACCCCACAGCAGTCATTGTAAATCTCAGTGCTCATTCTCTCCCTTGAAGAGAATTAATCTGTGTGACCTGTGCATATAAATGAGCTCAGAAGACAGGTAGCAGACTCTTAACAAAGCTTAATGAGGCCGTTAGTCAAGGTCATTAAGCACACCGAGATGTAAACTAACCTCAAGAGGCCGGGAGGAGTAGAACATATTCCACTTTCACCTGTCCAATCATATTTTAAGCAGTGTTGAAGTCACACTTGAATAATAGGTTTGAGTATTATGTGTCAATGAGAGGCTGATGGGACGCACATAAATAGATCAGTGGCGGTGGGGGCTCATGTCTCCCAGCACTCGTCAGTTGTATCTGTGGCAAAACAATCACCTTCAGTTATGTAGGCATTCAGAAGAAAAAAAGAAGATCGCTTACTTCCACGTGCAAACAGCCACACTGTTTACATGAGTGTAGTGTAATTTTAGTTTTATATTATACAATTTGTATGCATATTAGTGTTACATCTCAGTACGAGGGCTCACAAAGGATATGTTGGCATCTATACATTGCCTGTTTATTTCCCTGATGTGGATGATTAAAAGCAGGATCTTGTTATGCCTCACAAGCGACTGCAATATTAAAGACCATTGTGCATTGGTTTGAAACATAAGACGCAATGCTTCATATGGATGTTTAACACAGCTGCCCATTGAAGTACTTGAAGTGGAACCAACGACAGTGAAAGTGCTTGTCAGCTCAGTGATCTTGTGTGAAATTGTACCTACTCAAATTGTTTGCCCTTACAAGTGTCTGGTTCAGTTCACACTTCACGTCCCTAGTTGAAGGAGTCGCCTAATGCACTGTGTACTGTACTGTACCGTTCAGGTGATGCTGTTCTGAAGCCTAAAGGGAGTTTTTAAGTAATATAGCTGAATGAAAGCTGTTAAAATGTCTTACAAATGTACTATTTCACAGGAAGTGTTATCTCACATATTTCCTTTTTGCTCTGATTTTCCACTTTTTCCTTCTTAGAGCTGCATCGCTGTGCTGTGTTCTGCCTACTTCAGCTTGGGGGAGAGATATTTGACACAGACATGGTCATAGTTGACAGGACACTCACTGATATCTGCTTTGACAACACCATTGTATTGTAAGTCAACCCTAAGCAGTGTAGCGAAGTGACCACATAATCCATAACAAAAATGGAAACGTCTCAAAATCTATGATACTGATAGCAATTTCCATCATGTGTTCCTTTGCAGTAATGATGCTAGCCCAGGCTTTGAGTTGCGTGTAGAGCTATACAGCTGCTGCTCAGAGGACGATTACTCAGCAGGGAGCACACCAAGAAAACTTGCCAGTAAATTGAGCTCCTCACTGGGTCGATCAGCTGGAAAGAAGCTCCGGGCCGCTATGGAGCCTGGATCATGCAGTCCCATCAGTAACGGAGGAGCAGCTCCTCTTCTGCTGCCAGTTCCATCTGTACCGTAAGTTTAGTTCTGCATTTTTATAGCCATTATGTGGGCACACAAACACAGGTTTTTCTAGGTTTACATGTTCAAACACTGAATAAATTTGTATGCCCTCTCTTGTATGTTCACAGCGGACCTAAGTACCACCTCTTAGCTCATACTACCTTGTCACTGTCACACATCCAGGACAGCTTTCGCACACATGACCTCACCATCTCAGGCAACGGTGAGTGGCAGCCTCTGTCAGTCTGTCTCCTCACCAGCTTTCTCTTTTCGGTGCCAAATCAGCCATCTGCCCGTTTTTGTCCTTTTCTCACACATCACTGTGTCACTCCTCCTGCGTTGCATTTTAATAAAGCATCAACAGACAGAGATCAGTAGGGAAAAACACCAGAATTTGAAAGTACACAATCTACTCCTGCAGCTCTCTCCACTTGGTCCTAAGCATGGATTCAACATACAGATGCAACAACTTTTCATAAAAGTGAAGACAAAATATCAGGTTAGGAGAGCCGCAAAGTTGCTGGTGAAAAGTGTCACATCATTGGAGCTGTTTACCCCTCACCCCCTTCAAAAAGATCAATATTCGCCAAAATATTACATTATGTTTTTAAAACCTAAAAAACAGTGTCGAGCAGGTGCACAGGTGTACTTTACTTTCAAAACAGTGGAATTTCAATATGCTGAAAGCTTACTATGGTGTTTTTGCCGCCAAAAAATAAGGCATAGTGTAGGTTTTACTGAGCACATACTCCCCCCCAACCCCCCTCCTCTCCCTCCTCTGTCCTCTCCGTCCTCCCATATTCTCTGACAGACACCCATTGTCAAGGTCACAATAATAAAGGCTGAGCTAGTGAGGTGACTGCTGTGTAAACCTGTAATGATGTGGGCTAACAAGGGCCCAGACCCTCCGTCAGACAGGCCCCTAGTGTTTTATTCATTGGCCCTTCAGCCTGCTGTAAAGTTTCATTGCGGCACTTCATGACACTCCCTGCAGCTGCCAGTCTTTTACACCCCGGTGCCTTGTTTTGTGTGTTAAGGGGGGTTAAGGGGGTGCAGTATGATGTGGAGATAAAATGTGTGTCTGTGTGTAGGCAAGTGAGTATACAGGTTTGTGTGTGAATGTTACCTGGGAATATTATTTATTAATGATGTTTATTTTTTCCCATCCGTCCCCCTTATGTAGAAGAGTGTTCATACTGGCTGCCACTCTACGGCAGTATGTGTTGCCGCCTCGTAGCTCAGCCTCACTGTATGACCCAGCAGATGATGAGTGGATGTTTAAAAGTTAAGGTAAGTTGGTTTGTGTGTGCAGCATTTATTTGGAACATGTAGTCTCAGTTTTAATATTTTATGGCCTTTATTCTGACTTACTTCTGCCCTTTCATCTCACTGTACACACTACCTAGACTGCTTACAGTTACACCAAATGTTTCTCTGTTACTCAACAGTCATATCTTGTTGTATTTCACAGCAATTGGGAGGTGATCCTCAGAGTTGGGCAAAAGTGCATGCTGTTCTAAAAGGAACTAGCCTTTCCTGTTATCACCGGCAAGAAGATGTGGAGGCCAATGTTGAACCAGCGTTCACCATCGGCATCAACAAGGTCAGCAGAGGGATAACATAAAATTCAGAAACTATCAAGAATGAAGTCGAGGGCTTCTTCAGCAGCTTACACAGCTTTACAGAACCTGCCGTTGTGTATTTTTTGGTAGCACCTAAGGCATCAGCAGCCTTGATGGTAAGTAACTGGCTTGCTGCCATTTTAAATCCACTAAAGCCAACTGGGAGACAGAGCCAAAAAGGTAACTGGGACATAAACTCTTTTCTTAGCACCTGGTATCAAGATGCCCTTAGGCAAGGTACTTCCTTTAGACCTGTGTTGGAGAGTTTGTTGGCCAAAGGAAAAAATACTATGGCTTTGCTGCTCAGCTATAAGATGTGATTGTGAAAATGTTCCTTGGAACCTAAGACCAAGCAAGTCTGGATGAAAGGGTTAAATGTCTTTACACATGTGGTAAGACATAATGATCCCCTTATCCAATAAACAATTATATTAGCTTCCATTTCCCCAGATGTCAGTGTAACTGCTAGTCAACTAGTCAGGTTTTGATTATCTAATTTCATGTCAGTTTCAAGTGTGTCTGCCTGCAGAGCTTCTTATTCTTTCCAGTGACTCATGTGAAACCTCTGACTGTCAGCACACATCTGACATAGAGCCAAGTTAGTCAGATAATATCAGATCTGTATGATCCTTTGTTGCCACCTAAGCTTTTCATCTCTCCTGAAGAGAAAGAAGATGGTGCTACCAGATAAATGAAAAGAACAACACTGCCATCTAGTGGTCAGAAACAGACACATTTGGACTAAAACAAGGAGGTGGGAATTGGGATTCAGCACCTTTTGTTGGATAATTGCTGAAGGGAAATGGATTGGAAGAGCACTAATTAGTGGCTTTATTAGTAAAGACTATTTTTCAGTAGGGACTTGAAATTGCAATTAATCACTCGTTGCAGCACATAATTTTGCTCAGTTAGGAATACTGGCATTCATTTCTGATTGTAGTCATTTTGGTAGATGATGATACACTTTTTTGTTTCTGTGTTTCAGGAGACCAGAATACGTGCATCAGAGAAAGACCCTCACAGTAAAGTTCAGAATATCTGTATCAGTAATCAGTATGGAGGTGAAGAGGTCACACATACACTGACAACAGATAGCCGAGAGGACACCCACCGGTGGATGGAGGCCTTCTGGCAACATTTCTACGATATGAGTAAGTAATTGCGAAGCTGTAACTCCAGAAGAGTGACTGATTTAACTGTGTTACATATAGTCACCTCAATATTTCACTACAGCCGCCGAAGGAAATCGAGAATATTGTGTGTTTAAATATAAAGGTGACAGAGGTGTCTTGTTTTCTTCACGTACAGGTCAATGGAAGCAGTGCTGCGATGACTTAATGAAAATCGAACTGCCGTCACCGAGAAAACCCGCCCCTGCCACACC
Organism: Pseudamia nigra; assembly: GCA_029823295.1. Lineage (NCBI taxonomy): Eukaryota > Metazoa > Chordata > Actinopteri > Kurtiformes > Apogonidae > Pseudamia > Pseudamia nigra. Next base: position 25,022 of record JAQQAE010000431.1, read on the forward strand.
AAAGCAGGGCTCTCTTTATCATGAAATGGGTAAGATCCTCTCTCTAACGCTGTTACTGTGAAAGAATAGCGTACAAATATTCCAAGGAAAATTAAATCAGTGAAAAACAATAAGCAGGAAAGTGAAAGAAAGAAAAAAAGAATGGAAGAAAGAAAATTGAGCTGTCTGTGCGCTGCCTGCATTGCATGTGATTGTAGCTTGAATTCCTTGGTTTATGTGCATGAGAGATGCTATCACTTTTAAAATATCCTCCCCGGTATTTCAAACTCACTCTCTGCTTTTCCTCTCTGTACTGTAGATAGAATAATTCTTATCGCTGACAGAGTGACTCACTCTCTTATGTTTCTCTGTTTCGTCTTTGTCCTTTTCAATCTTCCTTGTGCGTCCTAAATCCATCTCTCCTTTGCTTTGTGTTTTCTATCATTTATTAAATCACTCTGACCTCATACATGACTTACAATAAAAATATCACTTTTCATCAACTTTTATCATTAAATTGTCTTGGATGACTCATCTTTACCCTTGGGTAAATGGATGAATGGGTCCTTTTTGTTCTCTCCATCCTATGTTTACTTTCATTCCTTTGATAAACACAATTATTCATTTGCATCATTACCATTAACATTCATAAAAACACCCCTCATTGCAACCTCCTTCGTTGTTTTCCTAACCCCTTCTGGCAGCCCCCCTTGCCACACCCTCCTGTGAGGGTCTTCTGCTGCAGGATAACGCTGTGTCTGCTGAGATTCGTGCTCTGCTCTCATCTTATTACAACGACAGGTGAAGTAACAGGACAAGGACTCTGCTTAGACAAAATGATGCAGCCCTGGACTGATAGATGCAGATGACTAGAAAATAAATAGAAAATAATAGACCTTTTTTTTTCTTCAATCATCCAGTATGATCCATTTCAAATACCTGATAAGTACCTGATTATTAAATTAGTACTTTGATAGTCAATAATCGCTGTTGTTTTAGTTGTGCTTTTCTAGACAAGAAAGTCCAAATTTCCTGCTTCCAGCATCTTAAAATATGAATATTTACTTTAATACATCCAACAACACATTTGAGGAAGTCAGCTTGGCCTTTGAGAAACACTTCTTCACAATTTACTAACGTATTGCCATCTGAACTTGATTCATCAAAAAAACAAACAAAAAAAAAAATACTGAAACTAATCATACATTTCTATACTGAACAGTCCAGCACATCCACTTTGAAATTTGTGAATTTGGAATTTGCGCATCCACTTTGAAATTATTGGCTTGTTGACAGCTATGGAATATTATATTAAATTTGTGTCATAAAAGCATCCACAGTCAGACATATTCTAGTAGCTCACTTTGAAGAAACTATTTCTTCTAAATCCATATAGTATCCATTATTCCATTGACCTTTCAGTGTTACACAGTTTTGAAGCTATCTGGGTCCCTTGCTTAGGTTGTTTTCAAATTAAGAAACAAACATTTGAATGTGTTTCAAATTCTATGAAAAACACTAGTATTATAATCTATTTTTCTGCATCTCTCCTGTAGTTATTGAGTCAACTGATGACCTCAGCAGCACCGTGTCAGACATCTTGGCTCGGAGGATGCAGGAGCTGGAACTCCGCAGCCAGCTGGGCACCTCCCCCACCTGGATGTCGATGTTTGAGGAAAACAACCCCAAAAGTGTTGCCCGCCCTCATCCCTGTGCTTCCCGCTTGTCAGGCCACAGCCCCTGCAGCCCTCATCGACTTCCCCGTAGCCCTGTGAGCATTCACCATTCCCCACGGCTGGGTCTGCTTTCTTCTGATGCAAGTCTGACCTCAGACAGCGACAGCCACTGCAGCACCAGCCCCTGCTCTCACCACCACGGCTGGCCTGATCCTCCCAACTTCTCCCTACTGTCATCTTCCCCCTCCCGCCTAAGACCACGCACTTTATCGCTGGATGCGAAGCTCAGCACCCTTCGAGGGAGGGGATATGGAGGAGGGGGCACCTTACAGTGCCCCTGCCAGACTCCTGCTTCTTCACTGCTAACCCCACTCCCCATCTCCTCTCGTTCTCCTCTGTCACAGCGCAGCACACAGACCACACTCTCCTGCTCTAGCTCCACCTCTAGTAACAGCTCCAGCAACAGTGAAGGCAGTCACAGTCCTGAGTCATCGGAGGGAGCCCCGTTTTCAAGGCCTTCCCCTGCTCGACGCAGCCTCAGGAACCTAAGGGCCAGACTTGATCCTCGCAACTGGCTCCAAAGTCAGGTGTGAGCCTGTCAGCTGTGACAGACATTACCCACCAGCCTAGTAGAAACAGTGCTCATTAAACAGTGGTGTATCTGGCTTAAAATCTGCGAACCATCATCAAGCAATACGCTAGGACTTATGCACAGCACTGAGGACCAGCTGCCTCTAGCCTGCCTCCTGATGGAGGGCAGATCATAGAAGACCTCCTTGGGAAACTGGAACACTCAAAAAAAACAGGTGACAATCACTGCAGGCTACTCTGCACTTTGTTGGGCTGCCAACATTTGGAAACAGCCCAAAAGAAAACTAAATGGGAGGTACTTTGCTGGATTTTGAAATGAAAAGACAGGCCATGCCATTTGGGAGAAACTGATTCCAAGAACTAGAGACTTGTTAAAATAAACTCGATGCAATAGGCCAACTTTCTGAAACTGGAAAAGGTTTTATTTTTTGTCTGCCATCCTCAGCCCCTCTGGCCATTCAGAAGTCCTCTCTAGTAATGCACTAGCAGTAGTTTGGTGGGGCATTTCTTGTCTGTATTATAAAATAATGTTCTGCGGTGTGTATGGTATGAAAGTCATTAAGTATGTGGCAAGATAAACATGCAATATGAAAACGCAGTATAATCTGTTGAGTTCTCAAATGTTCTGTGTGAAGGGAAGGGTTAATGTATGTTGCCTGTACTGTGATCTCTACTTCAGTGTTGTCATCTTGTGTCTACACAATACTTTATCTGTGTGCTTCTCTTAAAATGACTATGCACCGTTATTTTTTCTTTTTGCATGTTTTGACTCGCGGTTAAAATGCCTAACTACTTGAGATCATTTCAACAATGAATCTGGTGAAAGTGGTGTAAATTAATGCAAGTGCTCATACTTACTGTACTGGTTATTTTACTGTGATCTCTTCAGGGTAAAAAGTGTGCTCTGGTCTTTACCTTACACATTTACCTGTACTTGCCTGACAGGGTTATAAGAATAAGGTCATTTTGATTGTCTTAAATACCTAGAATTTATTGAACTAAATCGCAGCTTGCAAATGATTGAAAACTCACACCTCATCTGTAATTGTGCAACACTACCACACTACAGCTTTGAGCCCAACAGGAGTGCAACAACCTGCTTTTTGATGATTGGCTGTGTATTTGGCAACTGGAAGAAATTCAGTAATTGCATCAAATCTTAATTCATAAGAGTGTCATGGTTACACCAAGAGAAACCATCAGCTTACTCTTCCACATTATTTAATTAAGTTATTTTCAGACAAGTCTGTCTCCTAATGTAAGTATAGAAATCTTCTAGGAGTCTATGTCCCTTCTCAGTGAAGGAAAACCTCTTGTTTCCTGTTTACTGTGGATTTCTGGGGCTCAGAACATTTTTACTAAGCATTAAAACTGTCAAATGCTTGAACACGGCATTTGTTACTGTAAAATAATTTTTTTAAGTTAATGAATAAACCTCCTCTCTTTGTATTTTGTTACACTATTGATTTTGTTATAAATGCAGCTATATTGTTTATTATAAATTTAACAAATGATGTGCATATAGATAACACTGAATGTTATAACCTTGCAAGAGTTTTCCATATTAGCAGGCTTTGTGTTCTGCATGTACGCCATCCCAGAAGGCGAACATATGAAAAATGTGGAATTCCTATGTTTAAATAATATGACATCAATTATAATAAATGTTTTATCAATTAACAACTGTCAGTTTCTTCACATGGCTGGATTAATCTCTGTACTCTCTCTTTAGAGGCCTCTTCCTTGTGAATCACGTGGTCTGATCATACCTAAATCCCCATGGAAGATAATTCCCTCAGTGTAAACAGGTCAGAACACTCAGCTGTTATCACTATTGAACACTGCAAACTAGAATAGAAGGCTTGGGAAAACTATATTGATTCCACATTTTTTTCCTGCAGTGAGTGCTTTCTCATGTCAGAAGTACTGTGGTTAAAATAATCAGCAATTGAACATATGAAATCATAATCTGTCCCGTTCTGTTGTCTTTCTCCTTACTACAACTAATCCTATCAAAGATGCTACTGTATGCAAATGAAGATCAAATTCCATAGAGAAGACCATGCAAACTCATACAAGCATCAATGACTGCAGTTAGCACAGAGGCTTTATTGTCAATGCTCTGATACCAAAACCTTAGATTTGTTAATAGTACGAAGCACTGTTACAAACATACGAGGTAGTCAACATTTTGTCTTCACCGTTATATGCATAGAGAAATACTATGGCCTACCGACTTACTTTCACAAGTCTCAGAGGAGAATTGTTAGCTCCCTGCTTTATGTTTGCAGTGCAGAGTTGTACCATTGTTGTGCTATTGTAGCTTAATAACTGCTTAAAGTATAAAACATACATTTAATCATACTCAAACAAACATAATCATCAATATATGAATATATACAATCACACTAATAAATATTTTATATGCTCATGACGATGCCGATTATTGACTTATGTAACCCAGTAGATGCATTTGTGTAAAGTTTGGCAACTGTATGATATGTGTTAGATTACATAAGTAAATGAACACTGTTACATTAAGATACAGATAAATTACCCCCAATTATTCCCAGTTATGTCCATCTTCATATAATATTTTGTGCAGTAGTGCTCTCCATTCCCTTGGTCCTCTCTTAGCAGGCACTCCGTGGGTTGAATGCTCGCAGTGCTACTCCAGCCAGAGTGCTCCAGGCAAACGTGGAGAACTTGGCAGGGCATGTTTCAGCCCTGCTGATGTATGCGGATGCAATCCGATGGAGCCGCTTTGCACCAAATGTGTTGTAGTGCCCAGGCAAAACTTGATCAACCTGGTGAAAAGGATATTTTGCTTTATAAATAAAAACAATATACAGTAAATTCTACACTTAGCCAATTTCAGTGGTGAAGCTCTTGTCTATGTCTGCATTACCTGTTCACTGTCCACAAGCCCAACAAGACGCTCACAGCTGCTGATGTAGTCACTGACATGGCTGTAAGGCAGCCAGTCAATCATAGATCCATCATACACTACGTCCCCACTGAAAAGTAACTTGTTGTCATGGTCATGAAGGCAAATGCTGCCTCGAGAGTGACCAGGCATGTGAAGCACTGTCAGCTGTCTGTCGCCCAGGTTGATGACGTCACCTAAAAAAAGGAGAGAAGAATAGATGGAAGTATTGTCTAAATCATTCTACATATAAACGGCTCACTTGTAACTTCAAGAATGCATGTACCATCTGCATACACTTAATCCCACATCATAATCTTTATCTTTGTCGTAAAGTTTCTGACTTCACTGTTCCTTGTCATTTCATATCTCCATCAAATTCTGTTCATGAGCAATATGGTTCTATTTTAAATCGAAGTCTGGCAATAAATAATGAATTTCCCTAAAAGGGATAAATAAAGTTTGTTCAATTCAATGTGACAGGACAGTAAACCTGACACACCACCCTACAGGATATTCTAACTATTCTAACTGCACTGCAGCAGCAGCTGTGACACAGCAAAACAAGTTGGTGTACTGGCTGACGGTGCAGAAATTACACACTGCAAGAATACAAAGTGGCTTAGCAAGTAGAGACTAATCCAAACTCCAAAACCACACACTGAGCTGCAGTGAAAGACATTGGGTTAATTAAGTTTAGTGTTACACCTGTTATGAAACTGGTGAAAAATAAGAGTGGTGGGTGTGAATTTATTGTGTGCTGAGAGCACAATATGTAATGACTAAATCAATGCTACTGATATCCTTTGCATATGTGCAGCCACTGTTTCTCTTTCTTCCTGTCTTGTAACAGAATCCATCAGTCATCAGCACAGTGGCTTAAAATAGAATTGTTATGCAGATAGAGATGAAGAATGAGCATAGTTTGCTGTCAGGGAAAATGTATTTTTCCATATACTGACACAAACAAAAAAGTGGTTTACTTTTGGGCTCCTCTTGTGTGATGACATGGCCCTGTACTGCTCTTTGTACTTCCTCTTGTTCTTGTAGAAACACTACTCCATCTTAAATCATAACCCTATCAGAGCAAATGCAGCATCCATTATGAAACTAATGAAAATGCTTTCAGCTCCATCCTTGACTTCGTATTATAACTTTGTGCACGTAACGTACGTGCGTGTATTCATTTAGCAGGCCATCTCTGTTCATCTGCCAGATTCACTGTACTGTACTGTACAATCCTCCTGTGGCGAAAGAAGGATCCTGTACCCAGCACTGAACGGAAACTACATACTCCTAATACACCAATTACACGACTAATGAGATCGATTATGATGCTTATCAGCCCCGAGGAAAATCAAACCTACTCGTGTGATATTGGGGTCAGGCCTTCGGTAAATCAGATTTCTACGGGCTGCCTTCCCTACGTACCTTCCTGCAGGATGTGTGTCGGCTGCACAGCCTTAACTTTGTAGTGCCTTGCCCTCCATCCTGGACTGGGAGCCTCGGCTATCTCCCTGTCGCTGAGCCAGGTGACCGTTTCGAAATTGTCTCCGTTGGCCAAAGCATCAACCTCGGCGCTGTGGACGCCCACCTGTTGGAACTGATGCAGCCCGCCCGAGTGGTCGAAGTGGGCGTGAGTGGCGATGGCCAGCAGCGGGTTCTTTCTCTGCGGATCTTTGCCGAGCAGCCCGTTGGCGTCGATGTATTCAGGTAAACTCCTCAAGCCCAAACCCGTGTCTATGACGACGTCTTGGTGTGAGCCGCGAAGCAGCCAGATGTTGGCCCTGTTTTCTGACTGGTAGAACCGCTCCTGGATCCAGAATAGTCCGTCTCCGAGCGATTTGTGGGCGTACCAGTCGGCCGCAGACATCCCACTTCATGCACTTGTCGATGGAATTTAATATGGGGTTCGTGCTGTCCGGTAATTTTTCCAGCGGAGACGTGTTACTAGCTTTTCTTGCTAGAGGTGATGCGCTTCATTCAGGTTGATGTGATGGTGGCCGCCGACACACCCTTGTAGGAGGAGAGAACGCTGATTGGACAAAAAGCTACGCGACGAAAATAGAACGGCGCCTACTATTGGCTGGACAGAAGGGTCACATTTTGAGATGTCACGAGAGGGCGGGGCTAATTAAGGCCACATAACGTACGCTGCGTGGAGTCGTGGCTGTCATGGATTTCCACGCCGGCTGGTTTGTGTACCGGCTGATAAGTGACCACTGGGTTTAGCTGCAAATGTAGTCCTAACAGGACATTGTCTCCCGAACAACAGATAAAAGAGAGCAGCTTATTGTTAGCAGCAGTGAATGGAAATGTGAAAACATGCAGACTCTGTAAAGCGTACGTTAAATGTCGCAGGACAGGCTTGAAGTGCACAGGCTTTTAGGATTTCACCACTCCCAAACCGGCGCAAAAACAGTCTAATAGTGAGTACTGTGTAAGGCTTAAAGTAAACTACTGGTATACAGGAGTTCACTGCTATCTCAGAACGCATAGCAGTAAGAAACGGGAGATGAAGTCTGCAGTGTAACTTGTGTGTACACGTGTTTGACAACGACTCACAGCCACGTGGACTCTGCTGTAGGTACATCACTGATCTGCAGCCATGGCAGGGAAAGGCCGTGGAGTAGCTGCCTTTACCTTTAACATAGAGGCTCTGGGCATCGGCAGGGGCAGCATGCCAGAGGCCAGGGTGGGGCCCAGCCCGCTGTTTCCAGTAAGTACTGTAGCATCCAGTCACTCACTCAGCAAACACTGAGACATATCACCTTACAGTTCAACATGCTTTTTGAGTCTCATGTGGCACTAGATTGCAATGTACAATGAGTGACTTTCAGAGACACAGGTGCAGATGGTTTAAAAGTTAAAATTATTTAAAGAAAAATTGTGTTCAACTTTACACTGGAGGGGGGTCTCATTCTCTAGGTTTCTGTTGGGCTTAATGTGTTTACAGTGGGAGTATTCCTTCAAAAAAGTTTGTCATATTCAACCAGGAACTAATTTTACTTTTAGCATAACTTTCCCGGGTCTGCACTAGAGTGGAAGTACATTGGTATTTGTGGGTTCTCTTACAAGAAAATTACATAGCACTTTTCTTGACTTTAAAATTATATTATGCCACTGCATTACGGAATTATAATTGGTATATGTATATGAAAAAAGTAAAATGCTAGGAGAGATGCCAAACGCCTCCCAAAAATATTTAAACATCAAGTAAATTGATCTAGTTTCAGTGTTCTCTACAGTGATTTCGCATCAGGTAAGGTTAGGTGGTGTCCTGGATTGTGTTGTGAAGTACACTGCCTGGCCAAAAAAAGTCGCCACCAAAAAAAAGGTCACACACTCTCATACAGTATTTTTTGGACCACCTTTAGCTTTGATTACATCACGCATTTGCTGTGGCATGGTTTCGATAAGCTTCTGCAATGTCACAAGATTTATTTCTATCCAGTGTTGCATTAATTTTTCACCAAGATCTTGCACTGTTGACGGTACAGTCTGACCACTGCACAAAGCCTTCTCCAGCACATCCCAAAGATTCTCAATGGGGTTGAGGTCTGGACTCTGTGGTGGCCAATCC